>JAODKE010003955.1:0-11949 GCA_026779605.1 Mormyrus hasselquistii
CTATTAGTTAAGTTCTCCCCAAGCGAGCTTGATGGGCCGAATGGCCTCCTCTCGTTTGTATAGTTCTTATGTTCTTGACTGAACTTGACTGGCCTGCACAGAGCCCTGACCTCAACCCGACAGAACACCTTTGGGATGAAATTGAGCGGAGACTGTGAGCCTTGATTATTATAAAACTGCTTCTGTAAGTATAAGAGCATGTCATGTTTCATCATATATTTACAGAATTAATTTACAAATTTATGATTTAGCAGGAATTCTAAAACAACTTGCTCATTTCAAATTCATGCCAAAGAAAAATCTGCTAATCATCTTTAATCCAGTTTCTAAAAATTTATTTTAATGGGATCCCCAATAATTGGATGACATAAATGCCCCTCTTGAAATACACCCACTCTGCTGCCCTCATACATAACCTGCGCTAATCAGGCTCCATCTAACAAGTGGCTTTACTACTGTTTTTAAAGATAAATACCCCAATGTTTGTCAATTCAGTACTTTTAAATTACATATGGGACTTATGGCAGGAATACCACTCTATCACAGGGCATAAGGCCATCAGATGTTTTTGGAATTTCTTAGTTGTTTAGACAATCACCAAAATCAGGAGAAGTCACATCTCATCATTCCTATACATTCATAAACCCAATTAGGCTAACTCGCATCTATGACCTGCCAAAAGCAATCAAAATAACTATAAATCTTCAGGACTATTCCAGGGTGCTATAAGTGTCCAAAAAATAGCTGGCCTTGGCATGTGATTAAATGAACATTGAATTAATGATAAATATTCTTATATAGAAAGCAGTAACATTAAACATGGGTCTATTAGTCTATTTCTATCCAAATGAAAGAAAAATTCATTTTTTCCATGCTTGATACAAATGATATTTCAGTTTCTGTTGATATGACAATTAAGACAGCAATTGAAATTTACATATATTCAGATTGCCTTGTACGTCCTATACCCTTTACACGTTACATGTTTTACTTGCTAAGAACAAATATTATATGTTAAATATATGTTTTGAAGGAATTAAAACATGACCGACTTAAAAATAAGGTCATCTTCAAAAAGGCAAATAAATTGTCAAAAATAGTCACTTTTCTCTATTACTGACACAAGTTCCAACTAAATGCAAGCTAGGGAAAATACTAGTGTTTACTCAACAATCTGAATTCATGTTTGAAATACTGTATAGTGAAGATTATTTTATAGATAATATAAGCATAGCAACAGCCAAATAGATTGTAATCAGCCGACTTGAAATATGAAATATGTCCAAATATTCCATTTCTTCCTCTTTGACAAAAAAGGAGGATGGAGAAATTTGAAAGTCTCTTCACCAGTTTTCCATTCGAAAGCTTTGCTGGTCGTTTACGGGACATTTGTGGCTAATGTGACGTGACAGTTCAGATCTAACTTTATCCCTTCATAAAAATACAGCCATGGCCACTTATCACTTTAATCCACTGTTGTTGTTTAACCAGGAACCAAACTTCATGTTATTTCTGTCATGCTGCCTACAGATTAACCTAGTCAATAATGACAAAAAACTGTAACGTTTGCTTCTTAACCATCTAATCATGATTATGATTTTTGAGTAAATATTTGCAGTGTTAACACTTCTCCCAAAATGTAATATATATTAGTATACTAAGTATTCTGGAGGAAATACATGCCAGTAAGCATTTTGCTGTAACATTTTCTCACCCAATAATGCACGTAGTGTTATAATGTTTATGTAAATATTAATACATATGCATATATGCTAAAGTTAAATTTACTCACCAAACCATGAAGTGATTTTTTTTTTTTTTTTACAAAAATGGAGTGTTTACATTGTAGGCCTTTTGCTGAATATTGAGTGTCCTCATATTGCTTTGTTGTAATGTTTAAGAATTAATATATTTGTTTGTTGTTGCAAAAATCACCCAGGGAAGGTTGACTGAAGGTCATGATTCACAACTTAGCTGCTGACTTGCAGACACGTTAATGCTATCATATTAAGTCATACTTTGACTTCATGGACAATTTTTTATTCCTTGTTACTTGACAAGTTTTGGAAGGAAAACCCACTTTTGAGAAGCGTTACAACAACAATATTTTCTATTGAGATGAATGTTTACCATTTGGTAGGGGTTTGATGAAGACTTTTAAAGTTGTTTTTTTAATTTGTAGACTTGGTGGCGGATGCGGGTGCATTTAGAAGCTGTTGGATCCATCCAGCAGTTTTGATTCTTGCCAATCAGATGTACTGGAGGGATGTTTGCCATTTGACAAAATGACTTTGTCATTTAGGGAAGCCAGAGAGAATCTCTGGATTTATGAAATATCTTATCCCTAAGAAAAAGAAACAGAGACTGCAATCTTCACCCTTTATTGTGCCATGAAGAGCTTTAGATAGTGCTCCAGTAAAAAGCTACATCATCTGCCAAGTAAAACAAGGCCACCACCGGAGGCATCAGTGAGGGATGTGAACAAGTCCTGCTGAATATATTGTAGGGGCAAAGGAGTGTGTGAATTGGTGCAGGAAACCGTAGACAACAATGTTTTATCTTCCACGTGAATGTGCTAAAGAAAGTTGCTTTGATCTCATCCCTTATAATCATTTGCCTGAATTTGGGACATTGCTTGAGTAAGAGACTTCTCTGGTCATTTCTTTTACTGAATTTAGTAATAAAAAAAGTGAGAGACACAGTGAGTTTCCAAAACAAACATATCCACATTATCAACCAATCTTCATTCACAGCATCCATCTTCTACCCAATATCTAGCATGGAGGCTTATCAAATGGCTGTGACAGATATTTATGATAGCACCTACTAAATACATCCATAAAACAAATACTCCCCATAAAATCAACTTTAAAGCTTTTGTCAGGTCACTAGAACTTTGCATCCTCCTCTCAAATACATGCAACAACTGCATGTTTTAAAATTTGATGATTGGGTTTGCTCACAATAAGAGAAGTCGGGGAAAAGCACTGTAGAATGCATCATCCTTCGACAACCAGAGCAGAATGCCGGGTGCTTAATGAAGCACCTGAAGATATATCCCTGTTCCTGTATAAACAAAGGCTTTGGATCATGTTATTGCTCAAATCCTGATTTTTGAGTTTCTGGTCACAGCTTCTTCTTATATTGCTCTACTCTACTTTGACATTCCCTGTCTTATTTTAAATATACACTCGATTGCCGCTTTATTTGGTACTCCTGTTCAACTGCTTGTTGAAGTAAATATCTAATCAGCCAGTCATATGTCAGCAGCACAATCTATAAAATCATGCAGATACAGGTCAGGAGCTTCAGTCAATATTCACATCAAACACCAGAATGGGCAAGACTGGTAATTTCTGACATGGTTGTTGGAGCCACATGGGCTGGTATGAGGATTTCAGAAACTGCTGATCTGCTGGGATTTTCAAGCAGAACCATCTCTAGGATTTATCGGAAATGGGAGCAAAAAAGAAAAAAATAGCCAGTGAGCAGCAGTTCTCTGAGCTAAAATTCCTTAATGATGGATCTTGCTGATAGGCAACAGTAATTTAACTAACCACTCGTTACAGCCAAGGTATGTAGAAGAGCACCTCTGAGTGCACAGTCATTGAACATTAAAGCAGATGGGTTACAGCAGCAAAAGACCATACTGGGTGCCACTCCTGTCAGCTAATAACAGGAAACCAAGGCTGCAGGGGGCACAGGCTCACCAGAAATGGACAATGAAAGATTGGAAGAAAAGTTGCCTTGTCAAATGAATCTCGATAACTGTTGGGTTATCCAGATGGTAAGATCAGAACTTGGGGTAAACAACCTGAAAGAATGGATCTGTCCTGCCTTGTATTAATGATTCATACTAGAGATGGTGAAATTTTGAGCTCTTTTAGTACCAATTGAGCTTCTTTTAAATGCCACAGCCTCGCTGAGTATTGTTGTTGACCATCCCACGATGACTACATTATACTCAGCTTCTAATGGCTACTTCCAGCAGGAAAACACCATGTCACAAAGCTTGTGTCATGTCAGACTGGTTTGATGAACATGACAATGAGTTCACTGTACTCAAATGGCCTCCACAGTCACCAGATCTCAGGAATGGGTGATTCGCTTCATGAAGGTGCAGCCAACAAATATTGTTATTATGTCAACATGTACCAAAGTCACTGAGGAATGTTACAACCACTTTGTTCAAACCTAGCGTTGAAGAATTAATGCAGTTCTGAAGGCAAAATTGGACCTTGTACTAACAAGGTGTATTTAATAAAGTATGTATCCAAGTACTACATACCTGCATGTATTAATTAAGCATGCATTCTTGTATTTTAGCTGCATGTGCTATTCTTATTCTATACTCCATTTCTATGCATCTTCCTTAATCCAGTAATTTTCTTTTGTACTTTCACATGATTTGCTCACCCGCAAGGATCCGCTTCTCAGCTGTTTCCCATTAAGTATGGGTCAATGAACAGATATAACTGATGCTCTTCGCCTGAATGATACAGTGCTTTATTCCTTTATTTGAATATGGAAACAACAAAAAACTGTTGAACTGAATTAGCGTACTATATTGGCCATACTTGGACAGTGCAGCAGGCGTCCTGTTTAGAGCTCAAATGTTACTCTGCTAAATTAGCAGCCTTTCATCTTGTCTTGAAAGTCAGCTATGTAGACTATAAAAAGAACTATATCTATGGTTAAGTCAACATCATTCTCCCAACCATTTGGCAGTGCAGTAAGGATATCTTGGGATTGCTGTTTAATCAACTGAGAATCCCTCTGAGGTATTACATAAAAACAAGCAGTATAGGAAAGCAATACTGAATTTCTTTTCAATTGCATTGAACAGAAGCTGGTTCACTCATGGTTGCTGTGTGTGTGGATCCCTGATCCATAAAGATGCTGCATTAGAAATGCTGCATTTTACAGTATGCTTTTATTTTTTATATTTATATATTTAGATGTTTTGCAGCATAAATCATCATATTATTGTAATGACTACAAGGAGTCAAGTGCAGAGCAGATGGTACTTTAATGAGCAGGCAAGAAGCGTCATCAGATATAGGCAGGATCAGAACCAGAGAAGCAGGCAATCAGCAATAACCAGAAATGTGATCCAAGGGGAAAAATGCAGGTACAAGGAAAAGGTCAGTAAGAACAAGGCAGTCTACAGGACAGTCAGAACCATAAAGACAGAGACAAGAATCAGTATTCCGGGAAATCGAAAATACAGCTCATACACGGTATACTCTATGAAATGTATCCAAAACATTCAGTATGGTGCAAACATTCAATACCTTGCGAGGAGTACTTCAAGAAGTAGACTTAAAAACCCTGAAACAATCAGGTGAGACTACTTGCAACAGTGGAGAATTACGGTGATGCTGATTGCTGTGGTTGTGGCTGTCCTATTGTAGCAGGGCATGGTTGAGGCTGGTCTGATGTCAGGGTAGGTCAGTTCAGGTTGGGGAGCATGCACGGGTAGAGTGCATTGCTACACCCTCTACATGATAAAACAGCTTGGGATCCCCAGTTAACAACCCCTCATACGTGGTCCAGTCCCACCCTCTGGAAATGGCCATCAATCCGCCACAGCCAAGTGTTGTGTGATCATGCCCTTGGCCTGGTCCTGTCACTCAAGTCCTCAGCAATTATCCAGGACACTCGTAAGCTCAGACTCTCAGTCTTCTCGCTCAGTCTCTTGAGAACATCAGTCAGAGCCTCCATTGACTCCATGAAGATCAGTCAAGATCAGTGAATCTTTCTTCACCAATAGATCCCCCACAGCTGCTGGACCCCATGCCCCTGCCCAACACCCAGTCCCTGCAAGCACTGAACAAAGTAGGAGCATACAGCTCTGATGAACCCCAGAATCAACTGAAAAGAACACAGAGGTTCTGTCCTCATTCGGCACTCATACTACCATCGTACAGGCTAGCTATGATGTCCTGCAACTTTGGGGGGATCCCGTTCCAGGATGTCCCACAGGGCAACTTGATAAACTTTGTCAAACACTTTATGAAAATCGAAAAAGGCTGCAAAGAACCCTCAGTGCCAGGATGCAGTCAATGATAGACTTCTTTGGTATTAAACCAGACTGCTCCGGTCGCTGGTAGGTGAGCAAGTGATCACTGATCCTATTGAGGATGACCTTAGCAACAATAAGAGCAGTGTTATTCCCCTCTAGTTACTGCAGTCCAGGTGATCACCCTTCCCTATCAGGATAGGGATGATAAGTCCCATTTGGATGACCCCCATCTCCCAAATAGAAGCAAAGATTGCTTGCAATGCCAGGAGAACAGCCTTAACAGCAGCCTGGAGAAGTTCACCTCAGATACCACAAATCCCTGTGGCCCTCCCTGCCCTCAGCTGGTTCATCACCTTTGCAATCTCAATGAGATTGGATGGTTCACGGCTAATCGGAGGATCAGCCTCAAGAACTGTGAACCCAGAGATGTCCAATGTCCCAGCCTGAGGATCAGCCTTAAACAGGCCAGGCCAGCAAGTCACAACCATAATGCCATCTAGAAGGACCATTCCAACACTCTCCAAGGAAAAGATTCAGATGTGAGTAATGCTTCGATTGAGAAAACGCTAAAGGAACTACCTAGTTACAATTTGCATATATGTTTTTACAGTAAAGATCAAAATTAGAAAACAAGTGACATTTTGTAATTTGCTACTGCTTATCTGAATTTGCAGTTGACTAGGAACTGAAGAGATGTATTTTTATTGCATTTTCTCAGTGGAAACCCTCTCTCTCTTTCCTAAAATGGGCAGTATGTGACTCAGCCTATATGCCTGTGATCAGAAGGTTGCTGGTTCAAGCACAGCCTTAGCACTGGGCCTTGAGCAAGGCCTTTAACCCCCAGCTCTCTGGGTGCTGCAACAGGTGGCTGCCCTTTATAGCCATCTTGGGAGGGGGGTGTAACAAGAAACAAGTATCAAAAAAATAAAAGGATCAAGCTCTTTAGTCAGTGTTAAACCCGATAGATGTGCTCTTGTTCATGTGAGTCAAACTGGGTATTTTCACTTGTTTTCCTGACCCAATAACTAATGTCAGAGTATTGTATCATTATTATATGTAAGCACTATTTGCAAATTGGTGGGTGATCAGGACAGCTTTGTGACTCACTCGGGTCAATGACTCTTGTACTTTTTATTCTCCTTACAAAGCTCCAAAAATATATTTAGTTTCTACCTATATATATTTGAAAAATAGAATGGGGGTTGTTTTTTAATGTTTCTGTAACAAATACTCAAAAAGTTTTTTAAATGGTTTGACAAGGTTTCTGTTTTATTCCCGTGGGCAGAATCACTAACTCCAGAGGGTTAATTTCCAGGCAATCCGCCATGGCTCCATGTGTGAGGAGTTGCATGTCCGCTACTTGTGTTGTCATTGGGTTTCCTCTGGGTCCTTTGGTTTTCCCCCATAGTCCAAAAACATTCTAAGGTGAATCAGAGTTACCAAATTGCCCGTAGAAGTGACTGAGGTGTGAACGGTGTGTGAGTGTGCACTGTGTTGGGTTGGCACCCCATCATGGGTTGTTCCCTGCATTGTGCTCTTATCTCATGACCCTGAATTGGACAATAAGGTACAGAAAATGGAAGGTGCTCATTTCTATTGCTGATCTCCATCTGTCAAATACAGTAATACAAGTATTTAAATTCCCTTAAACTGAACATGTGCGTTGGAAATTAAGGAATATACAACAGAGGGCTTCTTCCTAAACTCTGATGAGTCCAGAATGTTAGCAACTGTGGGAAGGTACTTCATCTGGGCAGCAAACAGAACCACATGACACAGGGACTTGACTGCAAAAAAAAAAATACACAGGAGATTGTGGGAGCTGGGATACAATACAAATGGTGTTATAATAATAATGGGGAGAAACGGCCAAGATGGTGCTGAAGTGACGGCAGCCTTTCTAGTACTGTAGCTCCGTAGCACCGTGCTTTTTAAACTCCTTTTTTGTTCATTTCCTTATTGTCTACTTATCCCATGGAGATATAGGCTGGGTTGCACTAACATGGATTAAATTAATCCTGCTTTAGACTTAATGTACGGTTAGTAAATCTAGGTTTAAACTGGTTTTTAATTAATCGGAGATGCGTTGCACATCTTAAATTTAACCATGGATTAGTTAAACCAGTTTAAACTATGATTAAAATCGGATTAATTTAGCTTCAGTGTCTGCCATGATGGATTCCGAAGGAAATGTAAACAAATTCATGATGCATCCTAGGCTAAATGAATAAGGACCTAAAAAAAGTTAACGCAGGGGGTTTGTTTTTTTTTATTTTAAATAAAATCCATTATGTTTTTACACTGGTGTTATGTACTACTGGTGTTAACCCTGCACTCTGTCTGATATATAATTTTGTCAGTTATTTTTTAGGTATTGAGGGATTGATCGCGATCAAGATATGACATTCTATATTTTACTTACATGACCTGCGCCATGTTCATCATTCAAATTAGATTTGCCAATCAATCTTTTGTTTTCCAAAGAATCTGCTAATAGGCGCTGGCAAATTACACCGGCAATATTATACTTACAAGAATATTACTTAGCGATCAAATTATACAATGCAGACACGAGCAAAGAACCTAATTTATATATTAAATGTAATTGGGGTACAAAAATAATTCAGTCTGCTTTTGCACTTAAGTGTAACTTCCATGTTATCGCCAGGGCTTGCCATCAACCAATCAGTAAGCTATGGTGGGGCGAAAGCGCCTATTTCTGCAGAACTACAAAAACATCCCCGTCAACCATCTGATCCCTACAGCATAAAAATGCAAAGTTACTAGGAGCTGGATGAGTCGAGGTACAGAGGAGTTCCTCTCATGCATGATAGTTGGTCCAACTTTGCACTGAAAGCAGCGGCATAAAATTAATATTTCATGTTAAATGTGAAGTCCAAACAAATAATTATGTAACGTCCCCCTCAGATTTTATAGCAGCGACGTGCCTGAGAGGTATACAATACACTCTTTTTTTTAAATCCAAACCACATGGACAACTCACTATTGCTTTAAAAAATCAATTGGATTTATCCTGTCTCAAATTTTCCTACATGGAATTCTTTCTTCAGATCCCACCCAACAAAGAAATGCAGTCATGTTCTCAATAAAACTAAAACAGGCCTAACATAAACCTATGTCGAGGGGTGGTTTAAATATGACTGCTAATCCAGCTTTATACTTGATTTAAATTCACTGGCACAATAGACTTGAATTTAATCTAGGTTTGAGTGGAAATTAAACTAAGATTAACAAAAGTTTATATTTAACCAAGATTAATCGTAAACTACATTTGAACTAGGTTTAAACTTTGGTGTAACAGGATTAGTAGATAAATCTTGATTTAATCCAGTTTAAAAGTTAAACCATGTTGGTGCAACCCAGCCATAGTGTGTTTTTTAAGTTTCCCATGGATACAGCACTTTTTAAAACCACACCAGGAACCAGTTCTTTAGTTTATTTGAGAGAAGAACTACTGGCGCTGAAAACAACAGCACAGTCCGGACTACAACTCCACATTCCGGTGAAGTCATGGAGGAGATATAGGGGCTGCAGGGCTGGAGAGAGGCTGAAGGAGAGGACAGTGGACCACCGAAGGCGTTTTAAACTACCTCAAAAACCAAGGAACTGGTTGTAGATTTTGGGAGGTCCAGACTAAGTCCACGACCAGTTCAGATCAAGGGAGAGGAGGTGGAGGTGGTGCAGAACTACAAGTACCTCGGACTGTGGGTAGACAGTAAACTGGACTGGACATACAACACCGATCACCGGTACAAAAAAGGCCAAAGCAGGCTGTCCTTCCTGAGGAGGCTGCAGTCCTTCAACATCTGCAGGAAGCTCCTGTAGATGCTTTACCAGTCTGTGGTGGCCAGTGTCCTTGTATTCAGTGTGGTGTGCTGGGGGAGTGGCACTAATTATTTATTAGTACCATCATCCCATCACTATTTATTACTTCTCCCAATACTTTCATCTGTAACTGTAATGTATGTGTAACTGTATTGTATGTGTATGTGTAACTGTATGTTGTTTGTATGATGTATGGTGCTACTAGAAACTGAATTTCCCGGAGGAACCTTCCCGAGGGATTAATAAAGTTTTCTACCTACCTACCTAAACCCATGCCAGGGACAAAAAGGCAAACAAAGCTGAGCAACTAGCAATTACAGGACTTGGGCCTATGCATGCCACTGCTGCCTGGGATACTGTTGGACAAAATAAACACAGCAGTCAGTTATATCCACAGCAAGATTGGAGGAGCGGGTGAACTGTATTAGTTCCAATACCCACGATCTCCTGGCTCATCCGTCTCAATACCTCTGTGTTCTGTGCGGAAAACGCCAATATATCTGGTGTTTACATTTTACGAGGATCCAACTGTTGTTTCAGCTGAAAATGATTAGGGTTCTCTGAACCTAATCAATTAAGTTGTTAGTTGGGTAGTCTGCTTTAATCATGCAAAAAATTTATGAAGCACTGAGATGGAGTCTATAGCAGTATACTAGTGAACAAATTTAGAGGAATGAGCCCCACTGCGTGTTTCTATATTGGTTATTGAAAGGGCAAGGATAATGGAGAGGTCTGAAGACAATGTAAATGATATGGGCATTAAGAACCAGGAACAGGATCCTGGTGGAACACAAATTACGGTGAAAGAGGCATTTGGGAACGGTAGGGAGAGCAGCAGTCTAGATGTGGCCTATGATGTCAAACAATAAAACAACCAATCAGTCAACCAATCAATCTTTATTTATATAGTAGTGTTGTTAGCAATAAGGTTTGCAAAATGCTTAACATACACTTCAAAAGAAGAAAAATAATAAAGAACAAAAGAAATAATAAAATATGTGCATAAAACAAATATCACAGGTAATAATAATAATACGCAATAATGAACACATGCGTCTTCGCATAGTCAAGACATTCAGTTGCTCTCAGGCTTTCTGGGAGAGATTTCCAGAGTTTGGGACCATAGTGACAAAAAACTGCCTCCTCCACCCTCAGCCGGGTTGTGGCCCCGGGATCCTTGGGTTATGTCCATAAAGAGAGCCTGGGAGAGCAGTATCACAAATTAAACCGAAAATAAGTAAGCTGCATGGTGGTTAGCACTGTTAACTCACACCTCTGGGAGCAGGGCTCCAGTCTCTGCCATGGCTCCATGTGTATGGAGTTTGCATGCTCTTCCCATATTCTCCTGGGGTTTCCTCTGGATACTCTGGTTCCCTAATACACACTGTGGTTAGTTTGAGTTGCTGAATTATCTGTAGGCGTGCTCGTGTGAGTGTGCCCTGTGATGGGTTGTGTTTCCCTACCTCGTGCCCTTAGCCTCCAGGATATGCTTTGGATTCCCCACAACTCTGTATAGGACAAGTGGTTACAGAAAATGGATGGACAAGCTGAGTATGTGTGACAGAAAATGGTAAAAGGCAGAAAAAAATGTGTTGACATATAGCAGATTAAAATGCCATTGTCTGCGATTGATTTATTGTGTTATCTAGCAATTGTCACCTCCCTGAAAAACAAAAAAATGCAATAAAAACGCATTCAGTGTAAGTTTTCTAGTGTTTTGTATCATTTAATGTATTTTATAATTGCACCCCCATGCAAAGACCCCTGAGCAGGCAAGCATTAACTGGCACTGGTGATAATAACCCAATCAACAGGTTCCCAGAATGTTGTTTTTTGGTTACTGGAATTTTCCCCACAGGTTTGTTTGGTTGTGCTAGGAGAAATGGTACAAAATGGTTTGCCAGGAAAGTCTATTTAATGGAAAAATAACATTCGTTTTTGGTTGCATGTTTGGGTTTATGAAACATTCTCCTGACATTTGTAACATGGGAACCTTTGCATAACCTTTGAACAACATTCCTGGTTGGTTGTATTAATGTTTCTCTAAGAATTGCAATACAAGGAACTTGGAAAACATG
>JAODKE010003956.1:0-13655 GCA_026779605.1 Mormyrus hasselquistii
CCAGTAAACCTGGTTTTCCTCGTCCTTCTGCCTCGCTCTGCTTCCTTGCCCGCTCGCCTGCCCTCCGAACCGTGACACTAGAAATGACAGAGGGTATGGCATTTTTAAATGGCAAAAACAATAGCTGTGTTTTATTATTTTAAGCAAATGCGCTGTTTTATGTCAGTAAAAGCATAACCAGTTTGTTTTTAGGGCAAAATTATACGGTCTAGCATTGTTTTACTTGTTGTGATATGCCAGACAGCTAATGATCACAGTGGGGGAAAGGGGTCAGCTACTGAATACTGACATTAACTGTTTTTGTTAATGTTTAAAGGTATAAAAAACTTTAGCTGTATTTGATGAATTGGTATTAAAATTCAGCCTTAAGTACACGAGTAAGACGAACACCCCACAAGCACCGCAAAGCCATGGGTACACGCACAAGCGTGCACTCAAGGGTTGGCCAGCTAAACAGTTGTAATTTTCTCTAGCAGACAGTAGGTGCGCCCTCACAAAATGGGTATTACAGGGCCCCTAACAGCCCCAACTTCAAGCTCCTTATAAAAAACACCAGACATATATAGTTCACGCTTTCCTTAAAATTGCATAAGGATTGTTTTGTCATGGCAAAATTTTAAAATAGGATGAGTGTGATATAAATCAATTAGGCAACAAGAACTGAGTAACGGTAGGAACTAGTGAGCGGTATGTATCAACACACATCAAAACATTTTAAAAACTTATTCTACCAAAGTTATCTTAATAGTGGTGCTTGTCAACGTGCAGTTTTTAAATAATGCATTATTTTACATTATGTAAGTGTGGCAAAAGACTGAAAGTGTTTATGCTCACAATTGCAGATAATGGCTATCTATGAAACACACCAGTGGCTACTTTCAGAGACAACCATGAAGGGCCTGAGACCAAACAAGCCAACCTTAAGCAAAAAAGTGTTGATAGTTTTAATGGTGAGTGTACCGTACTGGTGTTTTTTTTGTTTTGTTTTTGTTTTAAATTGGACAAAGTCTGAATGTGTTTATATTTTCAGTTTTAGGGGATGGATGGCAAACCCCATCCGTATCGAATCTTTAAGCAAAAGTTTTTACACGATGTTTCTCATGCATGCTAGGACATGGGCCAGACAGCACTTGGATCGTTGACGCCACATTTTGTTAAAACACATGAGTTCAGCCCTAAAACTTATTGTCTAGTCTATTCACATACATTATATTAAACAGTGTATTAAAACAGTACACTTATGTTAAAGAGAATTATTTCTAGTTTAAAACATTAGTAGACTGTGGTTATTGCAATTGCTCAGGAACTGGTTGACTCGACCCATATTTCAAGTTTCCGTCCACAGGTATGTATAATGCCATGTGGAACCCACGCAGAAAAGAGCCGGTGGCGCCATAGTCTGGGGGTGTGTGTGTGGGGGGGTAATATGGTTAACAGACACGAGTGATGTTTTTTATCCCTTAAAAAATAATATATCCATGGCATTATTCTACCATAGTATGTTGCTAAATACCGCTCACTAGTTCCTGCGGCTATTAAATGTAATCAGCTGCATCTTATTTAAAACA
Source organism: Mormyrus hasselquistii (assembly GCA_026779605.1). Taxonomy (NCBI): domain Eukaryota; kingdom Metazoa; phylum Chordata; class Actinopteri; order Osteoglossiformes; family Mormyridae; genus Mormyrus; species Mormyrus hasselquistii. Next base: position 1,569 of record JAODKE010003956.1, read on the forward strand.
AAAAACAACAAAATACAGCTAAATACATCTTATTAAGTTATAGTGTTTTATTCATTTTGATTAACCAAACGTACATGAATTTAGTTAAATGTCGCTAAACAACCCGGGGCTGTGGTTTAGAGCTCGATTTTTATTTAAATTAGAAATAGATAATATTATACTATTTACAAATAAGTCAGATTAACAGATAGAGTTAATGTGCATTCTGTCTGGATGGTGGCGTGCTTCTCACAATCCAGGGCCATTGGTTTGTATCAAGACAACAATTTGTCCGCCGGTAGCCATATTGCACCCCAATTTGAAAGTGAGGCGGCTCTTTAAAGAAAATAGTGTCACTACGTGCATGCGCTACAGGAGTGAGAGAGAGAGACAGAGAGCGCATGTGCTCATTTTAACAAGGATTACCTGCGTTATTCCTTGATTCTTGTTGTCGAAATGCTTAGGATGCTTTACTTTATTGTTCACATTGGCAGAAAAGTGCTTTGTTACTTAAAAATGTTTATTTGAAATAACAGGCACACCGTTGTCGCCGCCATTTTGAAATGGGACGTCTGCATGAGTGCGCATGTGCCAAATGCTGTCCCCCACGGACAATTATTTGATAATATATAACAATAAGCACATAATAATAATAGCATATAATAAATATAAATATAATAAATTGATAATATATAATAAGCACATAATAATAATAGCATATAATAAAAATGCTAACCTTGCATTTTCTTCTGTTTTAGTTTTTGCTGTCTGATGGCTGAACAAAAATCTAATCCTGTTTGGCAGTATTTCACCAAGCCAACAGCAGGAAAAGCCATGTGCAATATCTGCAGCAGGCTGGTGAGCTTGGGAGTTGAAGAACGAGTTTGCTGCTATATTGTGCACTAAAAGAGATTCTGATGCTGCTATTTTTATAGTTTACACAATACACGATAGTTGTATTGTGTTTGTTATTCAAATTTATATTTAAATGTACAATAAATGCTTCAGAAATTTTATGTACCCTTTGTTATTATTAGTGTGATATTTTATCATGCAAGAGGAAAACGTCCAATTTTTGGCCAAAAAATATCGGCGGCACATATCAGACATTGGCTGACCCTAAATATCGGCATCGGCTATTGAAAAACCCATATCGGTCGACCTCTCCCACTAATCAACCGCTGCAGAAATGGGAATAAAGGGACATACTGAAAAGTATGATTTAATTCCACATTTAAAACAAATTCTACAGGTTCAACAACCTTGAAATGCTCTTTGTAATAGCACCGCCATTTATAAGCTGTAGCAACAGGATCCCCTTTTTTCGAAGAGCTTTGCAAACTCGGTGCTCAGTGCTAACTGCAGAAGCAAATTCCTTCATGATAGTGTAATCATTATCTAGACTGTGACATTGAAAAATCATAGACAAACTATCACAGGTCAGTGGAGTTGACACTGAACTTAAGAGGAAATGAATCTCACAGAGTACCTCATCGACTGCTGAGGAAGAAACATCACATACAGTGGGGCAAAAAAGTATTTAGTCAGCCACCAATTGTACAAGTTCTCCCACCTAAAAAGATGAGAGAAGCTTGTAATTTTCATCATAGGTATACCTCAACTATGAAACAAAATGAGACAAAAAAATCCAGAAAATCACATTGTCTGATTTTTAAAGAATTTATTTGCAAATTATGGTGGAAAATAAGTATTTGGTCACCTACAAACAAGCAAGATTTCTGGCTCTCACAGACCTGTAACTTCTTCTGTAAGAGGCTCCTCTGTCCTCCACCTGTATTAATGGAACCTGTTTGAACTCATTATCAGTATAAAAGTCACCTGTCCACAACTTCAAATAGTCACACTCCAAACTTCACTATGGCCAAGATCAAAGAGCTGTCAAAGGACACCAGAAACAATATTGTAGACCTGCACCAGGCTGGGAAGACTGACTCTGCAATAGGTCAGAATCTTGGTGTGAAGAAATCAACTGTGGGAACAATTATTGGAAAATGGAAGACATACAATACCACTGATAATCACCATCGATCTGGGGCTCCACGCCGTGGGGTCAAAATGATCACAAGAACAGTGATCAAAAATCCCAGAACCACACAGGGGAACCTAGTGAATGACCTGCAGAGAGCTGGGACCAAAGTAATGAAGGCTACCATCAGTAACACACTACGCTGCCAGGGACTCAAATCTAGAAGTACCCCCCTGCTTAAGCCAGTACATGTGCAGGCCCGTCTGAAGTTTGCTAGAGAGCATTTGGATGATCCAGAAGAGGACTGGGAGAATGTCATATGGTCAGATGAAACTAAAATAGAACTTTTTGGTAAAAACTCTACTTGTTGTGTTTGTAGGAGAGAGAATGCTAAGTTGCATCCAAAGAACACCATACCTACTGTGAAGCATGGGGGTGAAAACATCATGCTTTGGGGCTGTTTTTCTTCCTGTTGAGGACGACTGATCTGTGTAAAGGAAAGAATGAATAGGGCCATGTATCGTCAGATTTTGAGCGAAAACCTCCTTCCAGGGCATTGAAGATGAAACGTGGCTGGGTCTTTCAGCATGACAATGATCCCAAACACACCTCCCCGGTAACGAAGGAGTGCCTTTGTAAGAAGCATTTCAAGGTCCTGGAGTGGCCTAGCCAGTCTCCAGATCTCAACCCCATAGAAAATCTATAGAGGGAGTTGAAAGTCTGTGTTGCCCAGCGACAGCCCCAAAACATCATTGCTCTAGCCCTCCTATTACCCTAGGGTCGGCACCGACCCATTTTCAAGTTTTAAATGCATAAAAGTACCACATACATTTTGTTTACTGCATCAAGGCTTTTTTTTCTTTTAAATTATACTTTCTCTAATCAAAAATTCACTGCCTGTGGTGTTAACGGGTTAATGGGTCGGCCACGAGCCGGTGTACAATAAAAAATCATAAAACAATAAATACTGGCCAAACTGAAGTCATAAACACTCTCAGCTCACTCTGGTCCCACACAACTCTGTCAGGCAGCAGGCCTCTCCCATCCCCCGAGCTGTAGTCAGTTGCTTATCTCTTCATACCTCCCCTGAGTAAAAAAACAGAGACAGCCCTGCCAAAACTGGCCCAGACCAGTTCAGTTTGGTGATTGTGACTGGAGAGAAAGCATCTGTAATTTGCAGAGGTAAAAATGGCCAAATTCACAGCACTCCAAGCTATGGATCATATCCTAGATGAAGGAGAAGTTACAGAGTGGCACAGTGACACTGATGAGGTGGAGTCAGAGGAGGAAGACATTGTGGAGTCTCAGTCAGAAGACACAGACACAGAGTCTGAGGAGGAGATCACCTCTGAAGCTGTTTCTCCACCAGCTGAAGTACTACAGTCCAAGAATGGCAGCATCTCCAGGAGGTTAGTACCACCTGACGAGACTCACAGGACAGCTGGCAGCTGCTGAAAATATCATCAAAATGACTCCTGGGGTGACAAGGTTGGCCATAACAAGGATAAGTGACATCAAAACAAGTTTTGAACAGTTCATGCCATCATCGCTGAAAAAAATAATACTTGACATAATACATCTCTAGAAACAGATTCCTTTATTAATGCTTTACGATGTTTTATATCTAGCCGAGGACAAGTTAAGGAATTATATTTGGATAATGGAGCACATTTTGGTGTGCTTATCGCGAACTGAAAGGATGTATTGAAATGTGGAATCAGGACCAGATGATAAACTCTTGCAGAAAGACATTAAGTGGATGTTCAATCCGCCAGGTGAATCTCATCATGTGGAAGCTTGGGAGAGGTTAATTCGCTCTGTGAGGAAAATTCTCAATTCCACGTTCAAGGTACAACACTTGGATGAAGATGGTCTTCATACGTTTTTTTGTGAAGTAGAGGTGATTCTTAATAATAGACCTCTCACTATGGCATCTACAGATCTAAATTATCTTGAAGCTTTAACTCCTAATCACTTATTGCTTCTTAAGTCTCATCTAACATTGCCCCCAGGAATGTTTTGCAAAGATGATATCTACTCTCGTCAAAGGTGGAGACAAGTTCAATATATTTCAGATTAATTCTGGAAGATATGGGTCAAAGAGTATCTGCCACAGCTTCAGGCACGTCAGAAATGGCCAAATGTCCAGCGCAATTTTCTTCCAGGGGATATCGTGTTGATTGTGGATGATTCAACACCTCGGAATTCTTGGATCATGGGAAGAATCGTGGAGGTTGTCGCGGACAACAAAGGCTTTGTGAGACAAGCCAAGATCAAGACTCGGACTGGTTGTTTAGATAGGCCTGTCACAAAGATTTGTCTTCTTCAAGAGGTTGAGGAGGCTGGACTCGATTTTGACTTGACTGACTTATTTTCAAGGAGGATGGAAAGAATGGTTGTAAAGTTCACTTTCATCCTAAGCTATGTGCTAGTAACCTCCTGCCTAGAAAAGAGGATCTAATTAAGGATATTAAAATTGGATTATTAATGTTTCGTTAATTGACTTGATGATGTGAGTGTTTGTTCACATGTAATAATTATTATTGTAGGTAATAATTAGGGGCTGGGATGCTGGAGTCCGATTTATGTTGCGCTTGCTTTCCCTGTTTTAAGGTGAGGGTGTGCATCACGTGGTGTTAGGCACACTGAATTGTGATTTTACCTGAGCACTCGCTAATGGACCTGAAGAGGGGTGAATATGGGAGTCACAATTTCTGTTGACCACCTACGTTGGGTTGTGCTCGTGATTCTATGTCCTGTGCCTTGTTTTATTGTTTTTTTTTTATGATAGCAAATAATGAAATAAATAAGGACTGGCTTTCCTAAAGGATAGAAGGCGAGTCAGACAGACCTATTTTAGCCTCTCAGTGATTCCTCGTAAAAATCGCCCAAACACTCGCTGTCAGGAAACATTGCTTGAAACGGGATAACTACAAGTGAAGGAATAGACGACTGCAGTGAAACACTTTTAATTTTGATGATGCACTGCATATGACTCCACCACCATGCCACAAGGAAAACAGAAGATGTTAAAAAAAACATCTTGAGAAATTCAGAAATCAAATATGTACCTGTCTTTTCACTAGAATTGAAAGAGTAGTAAGACTCCATCATTTTCAGACACCACAACATCTCAGCTCTGAACGTGTCCTCTCTGGAAACTCCAGTTAAGACTGACTGCCTGAAGGAGGTCGCAATGGTTGAAAGAGATGGAGTGCATGGTGAGGGAGTCGCCCGTTCAACATAGTTGACCATAGTGGGAGCTGTACAATAACAAAGGTGACAATGTAGACAAAGAGACTGTTATTTGAAAACTATAAATAATTACACCTGTTCTGTCTTGTGCATTATTTTACCTTTGAAGTAATTTAAAGTTTAAAATTTTTTTGATGCCATCTATTGGTTAGAGGTGGTAGTTGTAATATTGGAACTTTGCTCAATGTGTCATATGTACGGGACTCGTAGTTCAGAGCATTGCGACAGTCCACGTCGGGTGGTAATTCTCTTCACCACAAATTGGCTCTTGAAAGCATCGTCAGTATGTATATGATTATTATTATGTTTATTGTAGTGAGATTAATCCTAATTTGGTTAAGACTTTGAAAGGAGAAAGATATCTGTGTGTAATCTTACGTTAGTATTTTTCCGTGGCGAAGCTAACTCGGCGCTTATGTTAATTCGGTAGTTTTTGTTGGATCCTATTCTGAATGTTTGTATTTGTCTTCTTAGTTTTACCCAACTTCAGCACCATAAAGAGTGGGCTAAACTTGTCGTCCGTGTGGTTTGTTGAAGAGGAGTTAACGAGCTGTTGACCACGGCAAGGCGATGGGGCAGGACAGCACCGTAAAACGACACCTCTAGCAAGCTAATCCCCGTGATCAGAAGAACGAATGGCAGGGCTGGGTCTAAGCGCTGTGCAGCATTGAACTCACCTGAAGTGTCACGTTAGGCAATCGCAGTAAACCTAACATCAAGATGGCAGGAAAAGCGTCAACCATAGGGTCTTTGGAAATCAGGTTCATCCAAAAAATCCAAAACATCAGCTAACTAATTGGCTAGCAAGATAGCTGCCGCTCAGGTGCAGGTGGAGGTGGAAGCAGCTAGGGCTGGAGCGGCTTTCGCCGTTGATGATAATGAGCTTATGTTAAAACAAGGCGAATTAGAGGCTTCCATGCAATTACAAAGAAAACGCTTAGAAATGTCGCTTGAAAGAGTTCGCCTGGAGAAAAGAGCTGCAGCTGCAATGGCGAGAGCGAAGGTTTTGAAAGCAGCAGCGCAAGAGGAAGCTGAAAAGGTTTGCATCGACATCGATGTTCCAGTTGAACACTTGAAAATGTGCACGGAGGACTATGTTGAAGAAGTCACTAAAAGTACTCCAGCGATACAGACACCTGGGTGTGCTCACACTGTCTACCCCTCCACACATCGAACAGATTACCCCCTTGGCAGAACTGTTCAGCCTCTCATGCGCAGTGCACAAAACCTCAAAGTTTACCTATGGAGGAAGACATTAAACAGCACTCTGGGCCACTAACACAACACACAAATTGTGTGCAAAATAGCACACTTAATCAGAGATTTATGCAAAGGCCTTTACATAGTGGTCTCAGCGAATCTGCATATAAATCATTTGATAATTCTTGTCGGTTACCCGATGCTACATACCAGGTGCACAGGGGTCCTGTGTCAAGCCAGTCAGATGGAAACAGAGGTATGCCAGAAATTGTTAGATTCATAGCTCGGCGTGAGCTTATATCTAATGGGCTTGTGCAGTTCAATCAATGATCGTCCTGAATGCTTTAGAGCTTGGAGAGCATTTTTCCGGAACTCTACCAGAGATCTTAACCTATTGGCTAGTGAGCAGATTGACCTCCTAGTGAAATGGTTAGGCCAATTCGGCTGAACATGCCAGACGGATAAGGAATGTGCATGTGAATCATCCAGAATACGGACTCACAGCCATATGGGAACGACGGCACTACGGCGCACCAGAAGTCATTGAGAGTTCTTTGTTTAAAAGGCTGGAGAGCTTTCCTAGGATTCAAAGCAAAGATGGTCATAAGTTAAGGGAATGGGAGAACTGACTGATGGAAATACAGGCAGCTAAAGCTGATGGGGACTTGTTTGGGCTTAGCTATTTAGACTCCCCTGTAGGGTTAACCCTATTTTACATAAACTGCCCTATTTCTTGCAGGAAAAGTGGCTCATCCAAGGGTTTCATTAAAAGGAAAAACATAGGGCCCTTTACCCTCCATTCAGTTTCTTCGTGAACTTTGTATGCCATCAGGCGAAGATGCGAAATGATCCCGGCTTCATGCTGACAGCGACCAACAATGAACCTTCTGGTCATAACAAACCAGTGTTTAAATCCGAAAATCAGAGGGCTGTAGTAGTTCACAAGACTGGAGTGTCTCATAATGCCTCGCATACACCTTTCGACTCCCTATCTGCAACGAAACCAATCAGTAAAGAAGACCCATCAAAACACTGTCTGCTGCACAACAAGCCTCATGCCTTATACAAATGCCGTGCCTTTAGAGAAAGGCCCTTGGAGGAAAGGAAGGCACTTTTAAAGAAGCATGGAGTATGCTATAAGTGCTGTGGAGCCATACATCTGGCAAAGAACTGTGACAGTGAGGTAAGTTGCACAGAATGTGGCAGCAAGTCACACGTGGCAGCGCTACACCCTGGTTCAATCCAGAGGGATAACGACTCAGGTGACCCTGTACCGCAGAATGGCGGGGAGACTGGAGTCTCAGCCACATGCACCAAGGTGTGTGGAGGGTATATATCAGGACACTCCTGTTCCAAGATATGCCTTGTGAAGGTATACCCAGCAAACCACCCTGAAGCCGCGGTCCGGGAGCATGGCATGTTAGACAACCTGAGTAATAAATCACTCACACGGTCAGAGTTTTTCAGCGTTTTCAGTATCTCTAGACATCCCTTTCCATATTTTTTGAAAACGTGCACAGGCTTAGTGGAGACCAAAGGCAGACAAGCACAAGGGTTTATGGTGGAACCCCTAGATGGCAGTGTTGCATTCACACTGCTGCCACTTATTGAATGTAACGAAATTCCAAACAATCGGTCAGAAATTCCCACACCTGAGGTTACCTTAAGCCATACGCACTTAAAACATCTTGCAAGGCACATTCCTGAGCTAGATCCACAGAGTCCAATTTTGTTGTAATTAGGCAGAGACATGATTAGAGCCCACAAGGTCCGAAGAAAAGTGAACAGACAACACAACGCACCCTATGCTCAGCAGCTGGACTTAGGTTGGTTGATTGTGGGTGATGTATGCATTGGGGACATGCACAGACCAGGCGTTGTCAGTTCTTATTGCACCAACGTATTGAGGAACGGGCGCCCCTCTCTTTTTCAGCCATGCCCGAACAGCTACTCTGTGAAAGAGAAATACGGTGTCACTCAGTCCCACTTAGGTCGCTTGCCATGCCGAGAACAGATCACTCTGAACTTTGACGTGTTCCAGACGACAAAAGATGACGATTCAGAAGGCCTTTCTATAGAGGACATTCAATTTCTGAGTATCATGGACCATGGAGTCTACAAAGATGAGGAAAACAGCTGGGTGGCTCCCCTACCTTTTAGGGCTCCACGTCCACAGCTGCCTGACAACTGCATGCAGGCATTGGAACATCTCTCTGCAATGCTCCTTCAAAAGAAAACCGGAAATGAGGGAACAGTTCTTCCTGTTCATGGGAAAGATCCTTCAGAATGGATACACTGAGGAGGCACCACCATTGGAACCCAGAGAAGAGCATTGGTACTTACCATTCTTTGGTGTTTACCATCCAAAAGAGCCCACAGAGATAAGGGTCGTGTTCGATTCCAGCATGCAGGACTGTGGTTTGTGTCTGGACCAGGTGCTTTTAGTCAGACCAGATCATAATAATAGCCCCATTGGGGTCCTGCTCTGTTTCAGAAAGGAACCTGTTGCCTTTTCTGTGGACATTCAACAAATGTTCCATTGCTTCAAGGTCAGGCCAGAGGTTTGCAACTTTCTCAGGTTCTATTGGTTCAAGGATAACGACCCGGAGAAAGAAGTTATCGAGTTTTGTATAAATGTACATTTTCGTATGAATGTACATGTTTTTGGGAATAGCCCTTCCCCGGCGAAGGCCATCTATTGCCTCAGGCGTGCAGCTCAGAAGGGCCACTGTGTTCATGGAGAGGACACGCAGCAGTTTGTGATCAGGGACTTTTACATGGACGATGGGCTGAAATCCCTTCCCAGAGCAGAAAGGGCAATCAGCCTGCTTAAAAGGACTTGGCGTGCTCCAACCTCAGACTGCATAAACTGGCCTCGAACAGCAAAGAAGTCATGGAGGCCTTCTCCTGTGAAGATTGTGCCACAGATCTAAAGGACCTAAATCTGGCTGCAGACAGTCTTCTGATGCAGAGGAGCCTTGGGTTGCATTGGGACCTGGATTCAGATTGTTTCACCTACTGTGTGCAGGATGGGGGAAAACCTTTCACTCGACGAGGAGTCCAGTCAACATTTAACAGCCTGTACGATCCTCTTGGATTTGTCTCTCCAGTGACAATACAAAGTAAAGCTTTGTATTGAGACACACCATTACCTGCAGAAAAGGAAAGGTCGTGGAAATGCTGGAGAGATTCTCTTAAAGAACTGCAGGACTTAACGATTCCTAGGTCCTACACATAGGCATCTCTCTCTGCAGCCAAGCAGATAGTATTCTCAGATGCATCGGAAAAGGCAGTTGCCTATTTAAAAACTGTGGACATGGATGGAAAATGTCACACAGGGCTGATTTCAAGCAAAGCCAGACTCACGCCAAGACCAGAACACACCATACCGCATTTGGAGCTGTACAGTGCGGTCATGGTGGTAAGCTTGGCAGAGATCATCACGTCTGAAATTGATGTTGCCTGTGATGCAGTAGCCTTCTATACCGATAGCAAAATTGTGCTCGGGCACATTTTTAATGAGAAGAGAAGGCTTTACGTTTACGTGACCAACCAAGTTCAAAGAATCAGACGAGGCACACTGCCACATCAGTGGAGGTATGTGCACACACAGCACAATCCCGCGGACATCGCAACACGGTTGATTCCAGCGGGCCACCTGAAAGACACGATGTGGTTCACTGGACCGGCCTTCTTGTCTCAGCCTGTAGACTTGTCTTCTCCAGAGGAGAGATTTGAACTCCTACATCTGGATCAAGATGCCGAGATACAAACACTTGTGACCACACTGTCGACCTAGTTCTCATGCGTCTAGGCTCACACTGTTTCAGCCACTTCTCACGCTGGAATTCTCTCAGGGCTGTTGATGCTCTGATCCACATCATTCAGACTTTCAGCAAAGGAAAGAACAGGGCATCGATGTCACATTGCCTTGAAGGTGGACGTTCTCAATCGGAGCACAGTGGTCATCATTAGGACAGTCCAAAACATGGAGCCTTTGAGAAAGAGCTGGAATGTCTCACATCCAGCTCCAACATTGCAAGGAGCAGCCCTCTGTGACCATTGATCTTGACTGGAAACCATCATGTCCCCACCCTTATTGTGCGTCACTTTCATGAGCAAACAACATCAAGGATGTTACTTCACTGAAGGGGCCTTCCGAGAGGCTGGTAACTGGACAGTGGGGGGTAGGAGATGTGTCAACAAACTGATTTTTGGATGTGTTGGGTGCCGTAAACTCAGAAGGAAGTGTGGTGCTTCTCAAGGACACTCAGTGGAAGAGGAATGACTGGCCTCTAGGCATTATCACTGAAGTGTACCCCAGCAAGAATGGGCGTGTGCGTAAAGTACACCTGAGGCTTGATAGAAGGGACAGAACTACACTGCTTCTCAGACCGATGAACGAACTAGTGTTGCTCTTTTCCCCGGAACAATAAGTCTGTAATGTTTATATATGTTCATTAAAAACTGAGGGACGGGGAATGTGAAACTGATTTGGAATTAGTTTTTTGGTGTTTGGGGAATGAGTAAAGAGGAGGTGAAAGAGTGAAACTCCTTAGGTTTCAGACAGGGAGTGTTCTGTCTTGTGCATTATTTTACCTTTGAAGTAATATAAGATTTAGGCCTCGTCCACACGGACATCTGTACCTGGCGTTTTTCTGGCGTTCGTGGCGCCAGGTGAGCGCTGACCGTTTTTCTTCTACTTGGAGCAAAACAAAGCATCCACACGGGCGCTCAACACCGGCGTTCGGCCGGCTAAGCGTTCAGGCAGCGTCAAATAAACGCTGCATGCAACGTTTTCTTGCCGTCAAAATCCCAACGAACGCAAGGAAAATGACACTATTGCGTTTACATGTTGTTCGGTTGGCGTTCTGGAGGACCGAATGTGTCCCATGATTCTGTACAGAAACCGCGAAAAATCATTTCGGAAAATGTCGGACATTGATCCAGCCCAGCTTGTGCAAGAAGTGGAACAGAGACAGATCTTGTGGGACATGTCTTTAGCAGACTATAGTGACTGCTACAAGAAGAACAAGGCTTGGGAGTCTGTCTGTGAGCGACTTGTGGCAGAATGGGATGCCAAATGTGTCCAGGAAAAAAACAAAGAAGGTGAGTGATTAGAATTTCTGCTGGGTGTGATATCTGTGATTTTATTTGTATGAAAGCAAAGGTTTTATAGTTTATTACTCTGTCTTTTTATAGTAAAACAAATAAAAAAAGGTGGAAGTCACTCAGAGATAGATTTACAAGGGATTTGAGAAACATAAATGAGGAAAAAAGTGGAATGGGTGCAAAAAAGAGGAGGAAGGCACATCCATTATTTGAGGAATTGCTTTTTTTAAAGTCTTCCACAGAGAAGAGACAGTGAGTACTTTACTTCTTATTATGTATTTTTATTTATTGTTTTGCAACTTACAAAAAGCTTTTCTCCCACTTTATAAATGTCAAATCTTTGTCAACTGCTCATTTCTGCTAGTGCTACTATGAGGTTCTACTAGCATGTTAGTACAAAGCTAATGGTAACATACGTAAATGTTTTTTTTTGGCTGTTGTACATTATACACAGACACATGTAATGGTTTATAAACACATGTTCCAAGTTTTATCTGTAGATTGTAATAGACATTAACACAAGTAAGCTCATATCTTTTCAGTAAAGAATTCCA
>JAODKE010003957.1:0-13643 GCA_026779605.1 Mormyrus hasselquistii
ATGTCATTGTGGATATCTGAAATGCTCTTTTTGACTAGGAAGAATTGAATTACGGATATCTGCAATACATATCCAGTGTAGCGATTAAATGTCAAAATGGCCACTTATACTATGTAAAGATTTAAAGATATCTTAAATGGAATTTTGACTAGGAGAAATAAAGTTTTAGATATCTTGAAATACTTGTTCTACTGGTAAGAATGTAATTGTGGATATCTGCAATTGCCATTCTGACTAGTGTTACGAGCCCCAGTCTAGGGTTGGGGCGTAACAGAATGGAAGGGAAAGGGGAATGGGAATAGAGAACACGGGGTGTAGTGCACAAGGGAACACACGTGGACAAAGGGGTATTTTTGTATGTTTTTCTGATATTATTACACACGACAGACACAGAACAAATCCGGTGCAAAACTTCAGGAGTGATTAAGGCCAAAACAAGAAACAAAAACCCTGCTACCGATCGTCACCCAAATCTATCTCAGCTACGAAAAGAACAAAAAAACAACAACTCTCCCTTACTCCCTAACCAAACAGTGTACACAAAAACTTCAAACAAAACTGGCAATCACTCCCTACGCACCTAACACACACACACACACAGCACATACACGGGGCAAAGCATCAGAGTTCGAAGGGCGCGCAAAGTCGTAACCAAAAACCGGGCGGAGGATCAAAAAAACCAGAAATCAAACAAAACAAGGCAGAAGTACAGATAAAGGGCAAAGCGAGAAATCGTAAACCGAAAAACCAAAAACCATCATACACAGTAGTCAAATCAATAATACAAACCAATAACGCAAACCAAATACCGAGCACAAAGCTCCCGATGGTCTGTGTCTTCCGGCTTTTCACTTCGGGTGGGCGGAAGTAACGGCAGATCCTGCGAAGACACGGGGCGGGTTCCAGAGGGAGAGGCGGGGCCGGATGACACTGGCACGTAACACTAGTAAGAATATAATTTTGACTAGGAGAAATGATATTCTGTATATCTAAAATGTAATTGTGGATAGTAAATGGATTGTTTTTATGTTAAAACGGCATCTTATCTACTCTTCAACAGATATCCGCAATACAGTTGTGGATATCTGCAATTGCATTGTTCGTAGCCATAATTCTAATTGTAGATATCTGAAATTGCATTTTTACTAGTCATAATACGAATTGTGGATATCTGTAAAGACATTTTTACTAGTCACAATGTATTTCGGATATTCGAAATTGCATTCTGAATATCTAAAATGGTGGTATCCTTTCGGATATCTGAAATTAAAATTATCACTAGTAACAACTGGATTGTAGATATCTGAAATGGGAGTTTTTCTTAGTAAGAATTCAATTTCGGATATCCAGAATGTTAATTCTAGATATCTGAAATGTAATTATGGATATCTGTAATTGAAAGCCCAACAGACATGAATGGCAAAAGTGACGTGATTTCTCCTAGGAAGAATGATGTTGTGGATATCTGAAATGACAGTTGTGGATAGGAAGAATTGCATTACGGATATCTGCAATACATATCCAGTCTAGCGATTAAATGTTAAAACGGCTTGCCGTAGGCGCGCTGGCAAATTGCGATCAAAATGCAAGTCTGTCACTTCCGGTAAGTGCGAAATGTTAGTTAGGACAGCATTTATCCATGATAGTGCGCACTACAGAAGGAAGTGCGCACTACATCTCAGTGCACTGATGCAAGTGCGCGATTTTTTGGATTACGAAGGATTTGGATGGCGAAGTAATTGCAGCTCATTGCAATTACATGGCACGGTAAGTAATTTATGTAGGCTAGGATGTTTACCATGGGATCACACATACACACAGGGTACTGCTAGCATACTGCCAGTGTACTTCAGAACCCACATGGAGAGAGTTTTAAGGGATAAACAGGTTACTTAATATAAAGTGCTACTCTATATTAGTATAAGTAGGCTATGTCGCACATCATCAAAATGTGCTGATATATATTGCATGTTGCCCCTGGTGTAGATTGCATTTGAGGTTTATATAATAAAACGTCATATTGTATTCTATTTACAGACTATCAGAATCGTGTTTTTATGTAGGGGCAGTTCCTCCTGACTGCAGACGTAGGTTTAAAATCCACCTTTTACGGCGTTGTTCTGTGAGCTTTTTACATTTCTCACCTTGGTGAAAGACAATCTTTGGTACTCTAAAAAAGCATTTTTCCTTTTCTCGATTAGAACGATTGGAGCAGCCGTAAACTACAAAAAAGGGCAGTTTTCAGATGGCAGATCCTCATTGCTATTTCAGTTCCGGCCCTCCATGTGAATTTCGCGCCTTTGCGACGTAGCAAAGTGACATCACGTGAAAACGACCTATACCACTGCAGCCAACGAAAGTGGGCTGGCTTGTTGGCAACGTACTGTATTGCAGACGGAGAAAATGCATACGTACATTTTCATGGTCATAAAACGTTGTCTAAAATATCTCACAACCAAATATTAAACAATGAAGTGTTTTCTGAAAAGAATTGAAATACTGTTACTAATTACAGAGGCTAACAGATGCAACACAATTCAGAAGTCACCTATTATTTGCTGTTAAGTAATGTAATTCTCCCTGAAGTTGCATTACTGTAATGCTACTCATAATGTAAACCTACTGTAATGTTAACAGTAACGTAATCGTGTTAATAGTCAATAAAATTGGTCCTTTCAGCTGTAATGACATGGTGGTTTAGCATTTTGGGCTCATGGCGACTATTGCACACCCCTTTGTTTCCCAGATTGCTTTAGCTACGAATTTTAATTAATCTTTGAATATTCAAATGTATCCCTATAATGTGCAATTGGACAATACATGAATGGGTTAATAACTTTAAAACTAGACAAGACAGACACATCTAGTGAAGTGTGCTTTTGATCAGTGGACAACAGGGAACAATGCACACCTCTTGGGCTTTCAAAATAACTCGGTCTCTAACAGTTATTAATACATTGTATGCGTATCCATTGCTCCATTTCATGCATATAGCCAGAGAGAGCCCCGCACGAGTCACACACTAATGTCATACGGACCATCCAGGTACGCCAGCATTGTCTTCAGAGAAATTGTAGTGGGAGGGGTGATGTGCATATAGGGTTGGTTTATGCAGAAACCTCGACATAAGCGAGAACAAAGTCTGCTCGGAGCAGGTTTGAGACTTACCGTACATTGCTGTAGCAGCATGCCTCAAGTAAAACCTACCCGCCTTTCGTAGTACGGGTTAATTGCGAAGTTACCCCAATAAGCCAATAACCCCGCTTCATAGCACAGGCCACAGGTCTATCAATCCATAAAACAGAGACACAGCGGTCTTTCACAAATCAGCGCGTGCTGCAGAACATGGTGCTTCAGCTTCTGTGGGGGGGAAGAGAGAGAGTTTGTGTGTCTTGAGAAATGAAAAATTGTCATAGTTCTATGTAGTGTAGCTTTTCTGTTTCTATAACTCACCTTTTTGAATGGCACTTAATTTTTTCTGGTGGTGCATGAAGAAGCGATTCTGGCTCACATTCAAGCACAGGAAAACGACACATTTGTGGCAGTTCCACCTTGAGACTCCCTTTGGACAGTAGCTGCATCTCTCGATTGTCAGAGTGAAGGGGCCAATGTGCAACGTTGTCAAATCTGGCGTTGGTTGGGACGATCTTTCGTTGAAGCCCTGGTTCCTCAACAGGAGGTGAGGAACAAGGTGTCCTGCCAATTGATGGCTTGTTGAGCTTTAGACTGGAAGCTATACTCAAATGAAAATTCTTCTGAGGCATTGACTTCTCATTTAGCCACTGACATTCCCACTTGTAAAAAGCCAGGAATTTGAGGTCAAGCATGTTTATTAAAATAAATTATTATGCTTTAATATAATATTATGGAAGTCTCAATTAGTATGTTACTGGAAGATTTAGTTCCAGGATATGAATCCATTAATTACAGTATCACTACTTAACCTGAGTTAGAACGTTTGTCCCGCGAACATAACTCTCAGGTATGTAGCAACTTTATAAAAAACTAAGCTCACGGCCGCAGAGACAGTGTCACATGATACTTTTGGACAAGCTTGGGAATTGGGAAGCGTTGGGCGGTTTGCACCAGTAAATGGACTAAATTATGAGTTAATAGTTCAGAATGTACAAAAAGCATGCATTTATTTCTAACACTACAACTAACATGCAATAAACATTACACGTAACACAAAACATACACAAAATAACAGAACAACAAAACAATAAAATCAGTGAGCAGGATGGAACATGGGAAGGCAGTAATGTAATTTAAATGGGTACCCTTAAAGGAAAGGAATTCGAGGTGTGTGATTTTAAAGTCTAAAGTCCATGAATATTGGTGATTGGGTATTTGACACTCGGACCATCTGACAGGAGTCCTGGTCTAGGGGTGTGTATAGGCTATTTTTGATATATCAGAGCACAAGTGTTTCAGATTTATTTCATGCAAATTGGAAGTGCCACTGAATGAGTTAGTGGACAAATCAGAACAAATCTTTAGGTGAATTGAATCAAATCAGGAAGTACTACAATTTCCACCTGGATTTGGATCACTGGATCCACAACCTAGAATCTACTGAAAAAAACCTAATTTTTGGGAAAAAAAATCATATAAAGTACACCAAGGGTTAAAAACTAAAAACTGTCCTGTGAGGCACCGGTAGTACTGTAATTTGCATCTGGTTTTGGATCACTGACTCCCATAGCCTAGAAGCTATTAAGATTCAGTTGTAATAGGTGTTTGTAGGAGATCTTGAGTTGCATGACCCTGTAAATGCAAAAACCTAACCAGAGCGCCGGTTTTAGCTCCTGCAGGCTCACTATTGATGGGTATATCAACCCTCAAGTCATCTTTCTGTTCCAGCAACCTTCAAGATCTGCATGGTCTAATTTGCCATACAATTCCATGACCAAACTATGCATTATGGATGGTTGATTGTCTTTGTTGGTTATGCCTCTTATTAATATTGCAGCTCTCTAGTTTAAATTTATAAACACCATCCCTCGAATCACTTTTTAAAGACCTCAACACTCATCAGCAAGATTTTTTATTGCAGAGATTTCAGTACATTTGTTTTGATTGTGAAACTGATTTTGGTAATGGAAAAAGTGCAATAGAAATTTATTGGATGATGATGATTTGTTACGCTAATGGGTCAGGTGAGCAGGCAAGCAGGTGATCGAAGCTGGACGGAAGGGAAAATGGGTTTTAATGGGAGCACAGTGACACACCAGCACATAACACTACAATGACAGATCTGGGGAATACAGACTGAGACACGGACTATATACACATGATAAGCTAAACTGAACAAGCAACAGGTCAGAACAATCAGGAATCAACACGAGGTAATGAAGTGGGCGTGGCACACACAAGGATCGTACGGAGCTGGGCGTGACAGATTATTATTATTGTCAATATTATTTTCATTATTACTATTATTTTTATTATTATTTATTGGTTTTGTTTCTGTGTGTTTGCATGTATGGTGACTTCAGGGGGCATGGAGAGGATCCAGCTACACACATTTGGCCTGGCTCGCCACACCTATATGATGCTGTCCTGCCTTCAGCATAACAATGGCCAACCAGTGGCCAGGTTATACTGTGACACAGACTACCAGGACCCCAGCAACCAGGGACCCCTGTTAAACTTCAACCTGCTGGATGCCCATGGGGCTATAGTGGGGTACTCTAAGGTAATCACGATGGGATACAATGTTTTCTTAATATGTAGTCATTTTACCTAAGCAGCTTGCTGTGGCAGGACATGGGAAGCTCAGCTAATAGAAGCAGGCAGCATTTATTTGATTTTACTGATAAAATGGGACAAGAGAAGTCCTTTGGAAAAGTTATTGATGCTATGTGTAACATTTCCTGCTTCCTGTTGAGTGCCCATTTTCCCCTGGCAGGTCCAGAAACTAGCTAGCCTCTTCAATATCCAGCTACGCACTGGCTGCTTCTGCAACACAGGAGCCTGTCAGCATTACCTGGGCATGAGCGACCAGCAGGTGAAAGCCAACCTCCAGGTAAGACTGGTTGAAGAGTCCTGTAATTTATTCAGTTGTGGAATGACAATAACCCATTTTGCATGGCTATTCTCTGTAATCATGAAATTTGATCACTGCTCTTTCGTATGCAGTTATGTGACCATCCTGTTGCATTGTACTCTGTGTGCAGGCAGGCCACGTGTGTGGTGATGATGTGGACATGATTGATGGGTGGCCTACAGGCTCAGTGCGTGTGTCCTTTGGCTACATGTCCACCTTCGGTGACTTCCAGCAGCTCCTAAGATTTGTGGTGGACTGCTTTGTGCAGAAGCCGGTGAAACTGGACCACATCCGGCTGAACAGGCTGCGTTCAGCTTCGACTTGCTCTACGTCTGTGCAACACCCCCTGAGCCCCGCAAGACTACAAATCCCCATCCCCATTGGCACAGGGGAGGGCCTAGAATTCTCCCCTGTGGCTGTGGGATGTTCTCCCACACTAAGGACAAGCAACTGTGAGAGAACCCTGAGCCGAATCTTCCTATATCCGGTCAAATCATGTGCAGCAATAGAGGTATGATACATCCCTGTGTCCATCCCTCTTACTGTACTCACTGTATGGTGAACACTATCTGTGAAGAAGTCTGTTACTGTACTAACTGAATGGTGAACGTTGTCAGTGAAGGAGCCTCTTCCCAGTAGCACTTTACTAAAGTCTGAGAACCATGATAGATATAGAAAACCAGTAGAATGTTGATACTTTGTTAATCTCTGTGGGGATTTTTTTGCCAACCCCATCTTGCTCACCATGAGACACACAGGCACATATTCAAGTGGAAGCAAGCTTAGGGGGTAATGGAGCAGGGTCAGCCTGCACCTGGGGGTGAAGGTCCCTACTCAAGGGCCCATGGGGATGTGACTCTGCTGAGGCTCAAATTGGCAACCTTATAGTCATGGGCACAGAGGTTTAGACCACTGAGCCACACAGTGCCACCCAAGTACCAGTCACAAGTCAAATCTCATCAGTCGATTTCATTATGCCTCCCAGTTTTCATGTTTATGTGTGTGAATTTTATATTACAGTTTATATACCTTTACAGTTCTAGGAAAAATAAATGCCTTTTCAACACTCTCAGTTGACTAGCAATCATCAGCCCCCTCTGCTAGGGATAGCATCACAGCCCCAGGACCATCCACATTAATGGAATTGATGCAAAGGCCTGTGTGTTATGCTTAAAATAAATGTATACAGACAATTCAAACCAGCATTGCCATATACCTGTACCCTTCGAGATAGGCTCCAGGACCCCCCCGCCCCCCAAACCCTGCATTTGACAAGCAGTTACAGAAAATTGATGGAGAATGAGGACATAAGAAGGCAGTAAGTGAAGAATGGATAGGGTACATAAAGAAGATAGGAGATAGTAGACTGAGTGAAGAGATACATGAGGATATGATGAGGGAGAGACAAGGGACAGAAGTTGGCCACTGAATCGGAGAGGAGGTGCCAGGCCCAAAAACCCCAGAGACTAATTCAAAAATGAGGCAAGGAAAAATTCCCTCAGAGTAAGGAACCTCGGGAGGAACCAGGCTGAAAGGGGAAACCCATCTCGCTCGGGCCAGTAGAGGGTAGTTTGCATAACTTTGGGGTATTCAGGCAGATAGAGGGACAGCACAGGACAGCAGAGAGACAGGTGAGGTGGTACAGGTGAGGGGGCAGCAGGCAGATCAATGGACAGGCAGGGTACTCCCCTGTATGGGGACCTTTGCATGGCTCACTCCAGAAGTAGGGGCTGAAGATACGGCAAAGTGGATTAGCCAGTATGAAACAGAAATATGGCAGTACAAGGTCTGGATATACTTTTGATGTTTTGTGCTGTTGCAGGTGACTCAATGGGCAGTAGGTCCCCTCGGCCTTCTTTATGATCGACTCTGGATGGTGGTCAACATTAACGGGGTTTGTTTGAGCCAGAAGCAGGAGCCTCGTTTGTGCCTGATCCAGCCTAGCATTCACTGGGCCTGCAAAGTGCTTTGTCTACATGCTACAGGTAAGCCTTGTTACTGTGGCAACACCTCAGATCCCTAACTCCACAAGTCAGTGCTGCTGTCATGACAACAACACAAAGAGCTACCTGTAAGCTATTGACCAGTTCTGTGACAGTGGCACCAGCATAAAGCCACAAATTCAGGACACAGAATAGCCCTACTTCCATGGCAAAATCAGACTTATCTGGTTTGTAACAGTCAAAGACTGAATCTGCTGATGACAAGCTCATGCCAGATGCTGATCTGACCATTAACTTCAAGAAAGATATCTGTTTAAGTGTTTTTGTAAATCTGACTTATGTGTACCTTTATATGTTGGAATAACTATAAATGAAGCAAATATTTCTTCAAGATTCAGGTAATTTGCCTGTACTAAAAGACTTTTATGTAGCTTTTATCTAGGGTCAAACACATAGAAAAAGGTGACATCAAATTGGGAAGAGAGAACTGAAGAAATAGCAATAATATACTGTAATCAACTAAAAAATACAACGACAGAACCATTATGTGAAAATATGCAGTGAATGTGTAAACTTTTGAAGTTGTATACTATATTTCACCCTTGACGATGGCTATATGTTGTGCATAAGCATGTGCATGTTTGTGTTGGCGTAGATAAAAGCAGACCATTAGGACATAGAGATGGAACGGAGGTAAGGTAAGAGCACAGAAGAGTGATTGGGAGAAGGTTATAGTTTGGTCAACCCAGGCAGGGTGGGCCCACCATGCACTGTGAACAGGCCAGAGGTAGACAATCTGTGGCAACCCTGCCCCAGGCAGACCACACCCCACATTATCTGCTACACCTATTCTAGGATGGAATTTGTTTGGTTTTTCCTTTCTCTTGGTTTGTTTTTTCCTGTTTGAGTAGAAGTGAAAACACTGATCTAGTGTTATACATTAAAAGAAGCAGGTCATACAGGTTCAGGGCAGGAGAGATCAGTAGGCGAGAAAGCAACCAATGGGAGGCCACCACAGCTTGAGGACCCATCCCAGGGCACCGGGGGCCACCACACCTGACCAGCTCATGGACCCATCCTTAGTGCGCTGGGGGGGCCACCACATCAGACCAGCTCAAGGACCCATCCCTAGTGCACCAGGGGGGCCATCACACCAGACCAGTTCAAGGACACATCCCTAGTGCACCACACCAGACCAGCTCAGGAAGGGAAGAGAGGAAGAGAGTGATGAAGAGAAAAAGAAGTAAAGGCATAATAAAAGAATTAAGGAATATAGTTCTTACTCATTATACTTTTAGTTCCATACTATGCATTTATTTGATTATGTTAGTGAAGCCACAAGACACTTAACAAAAAACATGCATAAATATTGACCATTAAACAAATACTTGCTGATAACTGCAGCTTCCCATGTAATGTAAGAAATTTAATCAAATTTTTTTTTGACTTCTCTGTGTTTTTATTGTCTGAATTAATTCTCTTATCAGGAATGAAAGCTTTATCCATTCCACTAGAGGGCAATAAACAGAACCCAGGTGTCAAAGTGTTTCAGAGTAAAGTGTGTGGAGACAGGTATGTGTGTTTTATAGTCTCTATTTTACAAATGTCATGATGTCTTCCATCCAAACATATTTCGTAATTACATATACGCCAGGCTGTAATTGTAGTCAGGATGGTGTCTATCTATACAGCCTATACAGCCACAATAAAAACCAGTTAAGGGAAATTTTTGGTGGGTACAAATCATAGTATGCTGTGATGATGGGTCTTGTGATGTTTAAAGAGAACCTTTACAATACGATTAATTAAATCAAACTGCACAAACATTTTTGATTTTGTGGCAGGATATATGCTTTCCTATTCATTAAAATCAGGAGAACCTGCCAAAAGCATATTATGCAGAGTGCTATGAAGAATCCATTTATAATCAATAGTATCAAAAGATGGATAATGGGTTTCATGTAAATTATTTAAGGCTGTAATTAAGGGTGGGCTATAAGACCAAAACCTCTCATCACAATTCATCAAATTAGAACGCATGTAGTAATGTTAATTGACCATTTATCCACTGAACCACCAGTAATATCCATGTAAGAAATACTGTTTGTAGTAACTAAGTTGAAATCCAATAAATTGAGATCCACTGATCCACTGGATAATTGACAATGAAGTGAGATGTATAGAGAGTACTAAGATATTTGATGCTTTGCTTCACATCTGTCTGCTTTTGTTGTCATTTTAATAAGCGCTTTATTGCAATTCATGCCATAACTCTGAAACACTTATACAGATGTAACCGGTCACAATAAATTATTGCGAAATTGCCCACCATTAGCGGCAGTGTTTCTCTTCTTTAAACAACTTTTGAGAAAAGTAGCATCAGCTGACTAACAGAACAACTCTCTTGGAATTCTAACTTTGTATTCTCAATATTTTATATGTTATGCAATAGTATACAGTACTTACAGAAAGTCTTCAGACACTTGGTTATTTTTGCAGCAGTTTTGCAGATTTATTGGTTTCATAACAAAAATCCATTAACAAGCAATCTGTAACATATCTGCACATACCTTCCATGCAGACATTTTTTTTAATATATGTTTTGACTGATTCATTCAGTTCTGTTCTTGCCATTTTGGTATTAATTGCAATTGTAGTCATTGCCTCTCAAAGGTGTATTTAAAACAAATGCTTGGTACTTTACGTCATTGTAAAGGTGTCACTAATTAAAAAAAGACCCAGCGTGACTGCTTATCAATTAAATCAAAACAGCTTTTTAATAACTATAATTTGGGTTTCAATTTATTAGTACTTCAAAAGAATGTCTTACTTAAAACTACTGGCTGTTTCTAATGTGACATATTTTTGTGAATAAATAAAAGAAGCAATCGTTTTTGTTATTAGATCATTAAATTAGCAATATTTTTACTACATTAAGCAAGCATCCCAAGACTTTCTGTGAGCACTTTATATAGTATATTTCACTCTCTTCCTCAGAGTTCAGAGTGTCGATTGTGGTGATGAAGCTGCTGATTGGATCTCTGCGTTTCTGGGAAAGCCCTGTCGTCTGATTCAGCAGAGCCCTGGCTTCATCAGAGGAATGAAGCGAGGTTGAGATTCCCCCATTACACTCCCCCCCATTTCAATCTTATGCAATCAGAATTTCTGTACTTTTTCCTGTTCCATGGTGTATTATTATTTTTTCCACTTTGAATTTTGGCCTTAGATTTTGCTAATTGGTCTTGATTTTGCCAAGTGTCGTTCTGCTTGCTTGTTTACTTTATATTTAACACATAATAAATTAATTGATTAGTCAGCTTAATAGAACCTGTTTAGCAGTCAATTCATCTTCCATGCCACTTAGCCACAACCGACTCACTGTGAGTAGAGTAATATCTCAGGTTGGGAATTGGGGTTAGAAAACTCAGTCCATGATATATGAAGGTATGAATGGTGACTGTCTTCTTCAGACCATGCTAAGCCAGGAGCTGGTCTATCTTTGGTAAATGAAGCACAGTATTTGATGATCAACATGGCCAGTGTCAAGTTCTTGAAGGAGCAAATCAACGAGAGGTATAATGGAATGCAGATTTTACTGTATGTGTGACACTTATATCATAATAATCTGCTTGAAGAGAATAAATGTGTTCTTTCTGAGATGTTAGTCATCACATACAGTTGAAGAGAGAACTTATCAAAATTTCCTTTAATCCTATAAATACTCAATATGTTATCACTATCATTAAAATGTTGTGTGGACATTCTGAGTAATTTAGACAACTGGATTGATGTATACAAGTTTTGAATGTATAAAATCTAAATTAATATCTTCTCTGTGGGAGACAGACAGGGCTCTGAGGCTGAAAACCTTGACATCCAGCAGCTTCTTGCACGTTTCCGTGCTAATCTAGTCGTCATGGGTGCAGAACCATTTGAGGAAGATAATTGGAAGCATGTGGTGATTGGTGACCTAGTGTTCCAGGTGAGTTGTCCTATTAGCCCACATCTGTATAGTTTTCTGACAATAAAGAGCAGGTAGCTCATGAGAGCAGCTCCTTCTGTGATGTGCCAGGTGACGGGCCTCAGCACGAGATGTCACATGATTGGGATTGATCAGCAGACTGGCACCCAGATGCCGGAGCCTCTAAACTCGCTGTCTGCCTGCCGTAAGGGGAAGGTCAGTACAGGGGGAGTGCAGTCTGAGTGTGAAGGACCTCAGATAAAGGGTATTTTTGCATTTGGGTCATGTATATGTAACCTGGATAGGCAGTACAAGGACCCTCATATGAGTATTATGACAGAAATAGTACTGGATATGGAAATCATTTGAAGTTACAACAGACATGGAAGATTTGGTACAATTGATCTCTAATTTTGATAACCAATCAAGTATAAGGTCTGTCAGTCAGTTCAGGTACTAGCAGAAGTACATATTTTAATCTCCATTTTATTGGTGCATGTTTTCATTGGTTCATCTGTTTGATAATGGGCATTGCGTTCTGGCTGTTTATCTTTCGTACAGCTGTTTCATTGTTCAGTGTGTATTGACCATAGCTGAGTTTATTTTTTCTTCTTTTAGGTGACTTTTGGTGTGTACTTGGTCCACCAGCCCCAATTGGACTTTGATCATACCTCTACCTTGTCTGTAGGATGTCCAGTTGTCCCTCAGTCACCTTGAGGAGATTAAAGTGCAGCTGCTCTAAAAGCATTATTGATACTGGTATTGATTTTTTTTAAAATTAATCACTCTCCTCTTGTTTCAGTACATTGACTGATAAAAATTTAACTGCAGTACTGAACCCCGCTGATGAAAATGTTGTGCCAACTCTTGTATGTAATATTTGTTTACATGCAGTCTGCATCGTTTACATATTATACCAGGAAGAAAAAGTAA
The DNA here is from genome assembly GCA_026779605.1 of Mormyrus hasselquistii. NCBI lineage: Eukaryota > Metazoa > Chordata > Actinopteri > Osteoglossiformes > Mormyridae > Mormyrus > Mormyrus hasselquistii. The sequence continues at coordinate 12,887 of JAODKE010003957.1, forward strand.
TAAAAGCTTTGTCCTATTTTAAAAAAGCTAAATATATAGCACATTTGTATTTTCACACAAAAAACCCAGTCAGGAACACGCTTATGTTATGGCTGCTTTTTCCTTCCTTATTCTGTTATTCACTTTTTCCCCATTATCATTTATGTTTTTGTGCTCTTTCCGTTGCAAAATGTTTCCCATCTTACTTTCTGATGTTTGTATTAAGGCTCTCCACAGAAGTTACCCCATATTGGAGCTTCATTACAGGTGTAATGGCAGTCATTACATTCAGTCTACTTTTATATTCAGTGTCTTTTCTAAATTTTTTGCTGACCTGTTATAGGGATGTAACATACACTCAACTCAATTCGATACGATTCATGATTCTAAGTTTACGATATGATTTTCTCACAATTTTTAACAGAATGAACTGCAGACAAATTTATTCAAAAATATTCCTTTATCTTTCTAAACTGTGCAAAACTTAAAATCTTCAACAAAACTGTGCATAACAAAAATCTTCAAATACTGTAAATAAACAGTAATGCTTTACATTAACTACCATAATTTCCAGACTATAAGCCACTACTATTTTCGCTTGCTTTGGACCCTGCGGCTTATACAACGGTGCGGCTTATCTTTTTTACTGCTAACGGTCGCCAGGGGCGCACTATCTAGGAAACGCGGACTATCTAGGAAGTGGACTTTGGTGGTTTTAGTACGCAGGAGGAAGACGATGACACGAGGATTAATGACTGACTTTTCTGGTATAGTAGGC
>JAODKE010003958.1:0-13626 GCA_026779605.1 Mormyrus hasselquistii
GGGGGTGGAGGGGGCCGTGTCGGTGGTGGGGGGGGCGAGGGGGGGGGGGGGGAGGGAAGAGGGAGGGGGGGGGGGGGGGGGATTCAAGAAAAGGGGTCTATTCACAAACAGAATTCAAAAGGGGGGAGACAGAAAATAAAGGAACCATGAGGGGTCAATATGAAAAGCACGAAAGCAAGGAATATCAAAAAGAAATGCAACTAGGGAAGAGAGAAAGCAAAACGGCACGAGACTGGAAAATCACCAGCTACAAATACGCAAAAAAGAACTACATACACCATGACAACATGAACTACAAGTTAGAAGTACAGGAACTAGGAAACATTAACTAACACTAATGGCTCACATCACTAGGAAAGACTAGGAACATAAGTACATGCAGAACATAATTAAACAAGGCAAAAGCAGGGTACACATTAAACAGGGAACAGGGACGCAAAAAAACAATAGCAGACACTAAGGAAACAGGAAACCAATAAATGTTAAATAGCAGGTGAGGTCCAGCCTCTGAGCAACTCAATCAACCCACTGAGCTATGCAGAGGCCTGGGGAGCACGGGAGCAAACTAGGGACTTAGGGCTATAAGATAGAGGGAATAGGATAGCCAACTACACCTGCTGTGCAAATGGGACAAAACAAACGAGACAGGGCCGGATGGGCAGTGTCCCTGACAGGCATACATACACCAGTGAGAGCTTCTGCGAGGTCATGCACTGATAGTGGACATAAAGATCTCCATCTGAGTTCATCCCAAAGGTATTTGATAGGGTCAGAATTTTGTGCAGGCCAGTCAAGTTCTTCCACATCAAACTCACCCAATCGTGTCTTTATGGAACTTGTTTTGTGCACTGGGGCAGTCATGCTGTCACACCCCGATCATGCTGATCCTCCTGTGCCACACCCCCTTCGTTAACCTCATGTGGATTCCCCGTGTTTCTCAGCTGTTTTCAGTTACTGTCATTAGTGCAATGTATTTGTAGTGCAATGTAGTCCACGTTTCAGTTTGTTTCCCCAGTCCGGTCATTGTTATGTCAGTCCTAGCGTTTCCTGCCTTGTGTCGTACCACGTCTAATAAACCCCGTTTTTGCACCAACTTTCAGTGTCCTCCGCTCTGTCCGCGCTCCGTGCGCCCGCCTAGTGTGACACATGCTGGAACAGAAAAGGGTCTTCCCCAAACTTTTCACACAAAGGTGAAAGCATAGAATTGTCAACAATGTCTGGCATGTTGAAGCATTAATAGTTCCCTTCACTGTAACTGAAGGGCTTAGCCTAATGCCTGAAAAACAACCCCATACCATTTTCCCTCCTACACCAAACTTTACAGTTGGCACAATGCAGTCAGGCAAGTGACGTTTTCCTCTCATCCAGCAAACCCAGACTTGTTCATCAGACTGCCAGACAGCATGAATTGTCACTCCACAGTACTTGCTATAATACCGCTTACAGTTGACCATGGATATCTATCACGGGAAAAAAAAAAAAAATCACAAACTTACAAAGGTGGCATCATATGACTGTACCACACTTGAATTCACTGAGGTCTTCAGAATGACCCATGTTCGTAAACTTGACTGCATGGCTAGGTGCTTGATTTTATACACCTGTGGCAATAAAACACCTGAATTCAATGATTAGGAGGTGTGTACCAGTACTTTTGTTCATACTGTATCCTGTAGTATATCATTTGCAATATTTGTTTTATTTTTATTTATTTAATTATCATTTATTTATTTTATTATAAAACTCTTTTTCATGTTATTACTGTACCTCTCTTTTTAGAGCCATTTGCCAAATAGATTAAAGAATTTGGATTGATCACATGGTCAGGACTAAGTAGCGTTCTGATTTGCTTGTTTAGTACATGGGATTATTCTGTATGTACATATGTTATACGCCATTAATCACCAAGTTGTGTGAATAAAAAAATAATAATTTAACATCTCTATTTACAGTATAATGCAATACCCTCTCTTTTCTTATTGCCATCTGTTCATCAAGCTTTGAAATTCAGCTCCTACTTACTTGCAAGTAATATTTTTGTTAGAGATGAATAATCTGTATATGCCAAGTCTAAGCTCAACCATTAAACAAATATGAAAACATGGGTCATTTCACGTACTTGAGAATTTATTGGAATAAAGTGTTATGGAGAAATGCAGTAATTTTTTTTAAACCATTTTCCCTAAATACGTAGCCAAAATTCAGTAACACGAAAATCATTATTAACAATTTTTTTGTTAGTTTTGCCTTTTTTTTGTCATCACAATAACTCTTGTGCTGGATTTGACTAAATACTTTTGTTTATTACAGAAATAAATGGTGATATAACAAAACAAATTACCTATAACTACCTGTCACGTCCTGACTGCCATGTCCACCTGATCATCTTGTCTCCTACTTAGCATGATCTTTACAGGCCATGTCTGTTGCTCAATTGTCTCACCTTTCGTTATTAACCCTCATGTTAATCACTCCCAGCTGATTCTCATTAGCTTCCTCGTTAGTCCCACACATACATGCTTCTCAGGCCTGTGTTCCCCAGTCCAGTCGCTGATGTTATGCCTGTGCCCTTCCTAATTTTTAGTTTACCTGTTACTGCTCCTTCATAATACTATTTGTTTCCCATGCCTGTTCATTTAGTTCAATAAAACTCTTTTCTGTTTTGCCAACACGCCTATCCTCGAGTCCTTCAAGGCATGACACTAACCCAGAAGCAACAATGTTTTATACAATTAAGATGTATAATTTCAGTCTGTCTTCAGACTAATTTTAGAATATAGAATATAGCAGAAATTAATTCTGGGGGCAATGAGTTCAGGACAATGATCCATGTACTCCCCTTTTTGTTAATTGTACATTAATTTGAGTATTCAATGTATAAATATGTATCACTATAAAGTTTTACACAGGATTAATCATATATATTCTTTCAATTATATTTACATACATACGTATCTACATGCATATACACCCACCCAGATATATATATATATCTAAACCCTTCATCACTTACGAAAAACTCAGGCCCAACAACAGATCAGCACATTGACCTGCTAAATATTACATATTACTTAGTCATATAACTAAGTATAGATCAGAGGTTGGCAACCATTTTAAAGCAAAAAGCAATTTTATCCTACATGTCTGACCCAGGATTTACAAGATCCCCAATGGATAGAGAAGAGGGTTTGAGATTTTTAATGCGATACCCGTATATGCAAAAACAAAACTTCAAGTACTTACAAAAAATACAAAAGAAATACAATTTCGGGGTGGGGGGGGGGGGGTGGTTCTCAGTCTTAAATCACGCAGACGTGTAACAGTGCAAAGCTGACTAATATCACAATATCGTTCAGTTCTGTAGCGACAGTCTTCACCCTCACCCAAGTTCGTTTGGCTCTGCAGTCGTCTGCCCTTCACTCTTCACTTCACTACTTATCACGGTGCTGACTGAGCAGTGCACAATGTCCTCACCACTCCACACTCAGCTGGCTATAATATGTAAATCGGAGAAAACATCTGGGAAGGCGTGATGACAATTTACTACAAAATATGAAAGAATTACGAATCCCAATAAACTTAATAAGCCTACATCCAATCTCAGAAACTGAAGAAAACTCCAGAAAGCATACCGTTTTACCGGAGACATACTCTTGTAGAGAATGACTTTGAGGATTATGCAGTTAACCCACTGGAGTCGGCTATCTCACCCGCGGGAACAGAGGTTTCGCCAAACAATTTAAGTTTTTGTCATAGAAACAAAAAACCCTCAGAAACCTTGGACGGTCTACTTTTCCAATATTTATACTGTAGGTAGAAACTAAATATATTTTTACAGCTTTGTGATACAAATAAAAAAAAAAAACAAGAGTGACTGACTTAAGACATCACAAAAGCGTGTGACGGACAACTTCATTCACATACAGTATAGCTAAAGAAATATCTAAATGAAAAATAATATTAATCCATAAATAAATTATTTATAATTACGAAAGCATTATCATAAAATGTGAATGCGTCTATTGTTCTGAGAAGAGCTGCAAGCTGCATGGAATTTAATACTAGATGTACTTTGGTGGCAACTCATTTATATATATAAACAGACACATACAGTACACACACATGTGTGTATGTATATCACTGCATTGATTACAATCTTGAACACAAATAATGATTATTTGAGGAACCAAGCAGCAGAGCCAAATATCATGAGGTATGTCTGGAAGAGACTAAGAGAATTCTGCCATGCCCCAGTCTCCATGGATTTCATCAGGATAATTTCTTACTGATTAGAATGCCCGCCTTGTAATTGATAAGTAAGTCCAGCATGGTTTGATGAGAGCCAATCAGTCCAATCTAATGGCGAGAATATCAGGTTACGTGAGTAAGTAATGGAGAAGCTGTGAAGGTGGTTGTGGCAGGAGAGCTGCGTATGCCAGGTAAATACCATCTGCCATGCAATCGTGCACCCTGGAAAATATTCTTGGATCAAAGTCTTTTGTAATGCCACAGTTTTATTTATTTATTTTGGTGGGGTGATGTCGTCTCATTTCACTCAGTTTTCTACCCTTTATTCAACCATTTACTGAAAAAACGTGATACAGTAATTCAAAGATTCAGTTAATGTTTAATATGTAAAAAGGCAAGAAGAAAAATGAATGCCACAATTTACATATTACATAATTCTGGTTTATTATTCTGGGAACAGATAAGTATTCCAATAGTTATAGTAATTTTATAATAAAGCATAAATTATCTTTTTACTGCAATGACACAAAACTACTTGATAAGCCTAAGCATTTCCGCATTGTGTGACTACACTGAGAATTTCCCTTTGATCCTATTGCGGCTCTGACTTTATCCCCTTGCAAATAATTTACAGCAGCAAACACTACAGCATTTTGTATCCCTTTATCGGATATTTTACCCTACTGAATATCTCCCAGAGGCCTGGGAATAGCTTCTTTACCTTTAAATCATTCCTCAGATGGTGCCAGACGGATGAACCGAATTATTGATCACAGGAGTCGCACCTTGTATTTCAGACTATTTTCAGACCCCTCATTGTTTTAAAGTGAAACACATTTCATTGGGCTCTTCTGAATTGATTCTGGGACACACTGCCCCTTTTTTATGAGTGTATCTCTCTTCCTTTTCTTTATGCTGTGCTCCACATTGCTTCAGCTAGCTCCGCAACCACAAAAATTAATAATAAGAATTACCACAAAACGACATGGAGGTTAGCATTGTGTAGAGATTTTCTAATTAGCTAATACGTCACTAATACTAATAGATTAGCAAATACAATACAACTGGAAACTCACCTTTAAAAATAAACAGGATTTCAATTTCACAAAAAGGACCCTTGTTTTTTTCACGATCTTAATAGTACATTCGATGCACTGTGATAATATGTGTTCATCTTTGCAGGACTAAACTGTGAGGCTTATTCAGGCCTGGGAATCAGGGCAGAGTTTTGTCAATGTGGGACGGCATGAAGAGCAGCACCAGCAGCCATTGTTAAGGTGTATTAGGTTACAGGTAAGATAGATTGAAGTAATAGGTCTTCAGTCGAGATTTAAAGTCCGAGACCGAATCAGCTTCCCAAACATATGCCGGTAAACCGTTCAACAATACGGGGACGCTGTAGCAGAATGCTTTACTGCCCATTTTTACTTTATTTGTACTTGGAATGACAAGGAGACCTGCATTCTGTGATCTAAGTGGACGATTTGACTTGTAATCTTGAAGTCATTCTGTCAGGTAGGCAGGAGCTAGAACTTTAAGTGTCGTATGTAAGCAGGAGGACTTTGAAGTCAGCTCTAAACCTGGAAGTCAATGCAGGGAACTAAGAACAGGGGTTATGTGTTCAAACTTCCTGCTCCTGATGACAATGCGAGCTGCTGCATTTTAAATACGCTGTAAGGTATTTAATGTGCAGTGTGTGCTCCCAGACAACAGAGCATTGCAGTAGTCTAACCTACTATATACAAAGGCATGTATCAATTTCTTTGTGTCTTGAATAGTAAGAAATCGTCTCAGTTTGGTGATGTGGCATGGCTGTAGGAATGAGAGGCTTGTATCTGAGCCGACACCTAGATTACGGGCTAATCTGAAAAGTTCAGCCCTTTGGAGTGAAGTGTGAAGATTATAGAATTCCTATCTGTAGACCTGCCTCCAAACAACAGAAACATTCATTAAAGCAATTAGCTAAAGTGACAATAGATGTGGTGTTGTGTCATTAGACGTAACCGAAATGTATATTTCGGTGTCATCGACATAGGAGTCATAGTTAGGGCTGTTAGTATAGAGCAACTTTATGTAAAACTGTCGCCCTTCATCTTTTCGCTGCTGCTGTGATGCCTTAGTCTGCCCTCTGCCACAATAATGTCAGATGTAGGATGAGAATTGAGGTAATCAAGAGGGAGCTCAAGTGAAAGGAAGCAATACCTCCAGAGAATCTATCAAAGGGGCATAGCAAGTGTGAGAAGACCTCTGGGAACTGAACCTGTCTGAGCAACAGAACCGTGACCAGGAGTAGCATGACACAGGGATGCATCCGATTGTGATCAAGACCCTCCTGAAGCTGCTCTGCTATAATGGATAATGTCTCTTGGAACCCTAGCTGACCCAGGTCTGGCTGGAGGTGTGGCTCAGTGGCTGGTCCCCTGGTGAAAGGGTGGGTCACCTGGCTATGTTGGTGGAAGGGCAGGCACTGAAGGCTCTTCTAAAACTCTCTCCAGATTAGCAGGATGACTGCAGTGTCCTGATTACTGCGCTGGGCGGTGGTTCGGCCAGAAGCAGTCAGAAGGAAAGATGAAGTAGCAGCTGGTGGACCAGTGACAGTGCATCGACAAAAGCCATTGGTGCCCAGTGGGGCTACATCACTTCCCCCAGGCAGTGCAAGATGAGGATGCAAATGCTCTGTGTTGCCGGCCCTGTGCCACTAAGAGCTGCCGCTATTGCTGCCAGGTGGAGGAGCGAGATCAGCTTGCTGCGACAGTAGCTACCACCCACACCTGTGCTGGCTAGGCTAAGGTAAGGGAGTGGCTGGCCGAGGGCAGATGACCAAGGCAACCGCAGCCTACCATTCCCAGTGGAACACACTGGAAGAGCATGAGGAGCTGCTGTAGCATACTGAACAGTGCAGGGAAGCTGTCTGTACCTCAGCATGTTGAGGTTAGCGCACAGACCCATCAGGACCAGGCACTTCAGAGTGAAGAAGACATTAGGGAAGCTGTGGCAGCACTTTTACTGCCCAGGCTGCTGGTAGGACACCAAGCTGTTCATGCATTCTTCAGACACCCCACAGCTCAGAAGGGTCCTAGCCAGCAGTCCTGGGCTCCCCTGCAACTGTAATTAGTGGTGCCCCCATGGAGCATGTGGGGTGGATATCCTGGGCCCTGTCACCCACACTGAGGCTAGGAATTGCTGCATACTCATGGCCATGGGTATTTCATGAAGTGGTTCAAGGTGTATGTGGTTCCTGAATAGAGCACCTCCACCACAGTAGCTAAACTTCTTGAGGAGTTCTCTTGCAGGTTTGGGGCCCACAGTGACCAAGGGAGGGACTTTGAATTACAGGTGTTTGGCAAGGTCTGTTAGCAGCTGGCGCTTATGAACCTGTGCCTGGTCCTGATGAGTCATAATACGCCATCCTCCCTTTCACCCTCAGAGTGATGGGCGGGTGTAACAGTTTCTCTATACCCTAGCTGCATAACTGGCGATCTTCGTTGCAGAGCACAAGCACAACTGGAACACATACCTTCCCTTGGTCCTGTGGGCTTGGGCAGCAGTAAAGTACCAGCTACACCCCCGACATGCTGGACCCCCGAAACTCTCATGGAGCTGGTCTTTGGCTTGCTCCCTGAGCTGGAGCTGCCGGTGACACCGGGACCAGACTCCCTGCATACACTTCATACACGAGCTTCCAGCTTGTGGACCCTGTTTGGGTGTACTGCCCCATCAGGAAAAAGGGGCGGTCACCCATGCTCTACAGCCACTGAAGTGGTTCTGGTGAGGTCCTGGAACGGATCTACGAAGTCGTGTTCAGGGTATGAATACTGGAGTGGTGCAGGGTTGTTGTGTTGTATTGTGACTGCCTGGCTCCATACCAGCCCATGGCCAACTTGGAGCAGCCATCACCAGAACCCTGGTATATGGAATAAAATATATAAAAGTAATTTATTTATGCAAATGATTTATTGATTTGTTTGTTTGTTGATGTTAAATAATTATAGATGCAGAATCACATATACTGTAGATACAGAAGCACTGTGCCCACGTACTGGCCTTTATATGCTAATTCTTTTGCAGTATAAAGGTTAAATCTGCCGATGCTACACTGCCCCCCCTCCCCCACATCCCCAAAGGTCAGCGGTCCTGGTGAATACCACCACCTGTCCCCTCCTCAACTCTAAGATGAGAGAGAATCCACCATGTGGATAGGAAAGTCTCGTGCAAGTGCTCCAGTTCCTGCTGGCTTAGACTGCACTGCTCCTCCAACTTGCTGCGCTCCCTTGCCAGCTCATCCTCCAAGGTGAGGCACACACCCTCATGGTCACGCAGTGCAGCATCCACTGCCTGCAGCTCACGCCGTATCCGGGCCAGCTGGCCCTCTAGGCAGCGGCACACCTCCTCCTGGCTGAGGAGCCATCTTGTGGCCGCATAATGCTGCCTCTTTCAGCTCAACCAGATGCTTACGGCAGTCGTGCTCCTCCTCCCAGCTGGCTAGCTTACTGTGCAGCTGCTCCACCTCCTGCCACTCCTAGTCCTGCTGGTCTTACTCCCGCTGCTCGTCCAGCTCATGGCACTCCAGAGCTAGCCGCCCCTCCCAGCTGACCTCCTTGCGCTTCAGCGGAGCAGCCTCCTCCTGCTGCCTCCAACGGTTCCGGTTACAGCTGGGGTTGCACCACAGCTCCTCGCCGCTGGTGAGCGGAGAACACTCCATAGTCGGTGAACATCTGAAGTCTACAGCAGTATCCCCCTTCCTCACTCAGCAATGTTGTTGTCTCCAGTGAAGGGTTTCCCAACCCTTATCAATTGCGGAGGATGAGGGATTCGGAAAGTACAGCCATGCTCTTTATTTCATGCTATATGTGGATGTGGTCTCACTAGGCTAATTAAGAACTTAAGGGCGCATTGGAGGAATTGACATGTGAGGAGGAAAAAACATGCACAGACATTCTCTATATATTTCTCTATATAGAAATATTGTTAGATAATGCCAGGCTACTTGTGTAGAGACATAGTATCACAGCCACATAAATTTTATCTTTTTTTCATTTGTAGACACAGTCCAGCTTCCAGAGTGAGAATGATTTTGTGGCTACTACATAATATGTCTAGGTAAGGAAGCTCCAGTACAGTTAGCCAAGACGACTAATGCTTTTGAAAAGCTACAGAGATCCCTGCACTACTGAGATGTTGTATAACCATTGTTGGAAGTGCTTACAAATTAAGTGCTTGCTCATAAACATGTCTGTGTGGGGTCCACATGGGTTTAAAATGAGCTAGATGGGTTCTAGCTGGGCATGGGCTGTAAGTGGGTCAGTATGATGGTGTTTCCTAGGGCATTTGCCCAGCTGCTCTTGCAGCTTAGTAATTCACACCTATATAAGTCTTGTGATGCTAACCACTCCCATTGGCATCGATTCTAAGGGCATTATGAGATAGCGTTGCTGGGCAAATTTTTGTCTTCCAGTTGAAGCCTTGTTGGTGATTGGCCAAACTGCCAGTCCACTTGCCCATGAGACTATTCCACTTAATCGCATATTTCTTTACTTTGAATGGTTCTACTTACTGTTCATGTGTTATATGCAAATTGTCCTCGACTGTTGGAAACTTGGAGCTAAGAGTATTTTTATATGTGTATTTATATTCTATTTCTCCTTTGCCCGAAGACCAATACTTTTCGTGACATAACAGTAAGAACATTACTATAAATAAAAAAGAAAGAACTTTAATTAAAGTAAAATTACTACTAAAAATGCAGAGCAAAAATGAATAGATAATTTTAAACATTTATATAGAGTACAGGCTAATCTTGTGTGTACATTTTTTTCATTCTTATAATTGCTCCGATTACAGAATTTGTGTGACTTTCTTTTGAAACTTGGTAACCCAAAATTTTGCTTTGTAATGTGTTGCTTACTTTAAGCAATGGAGTGCTTTGAGACACAGAATAAAAATGGGAAGTTCCATAATCATACAAGAGTAGTAACAAATCACACACGATTTAATGTTTGCTGTATAATAAAATATATGAGCAGCCTGTTAGAAGCTGTGCATGTTGTTATAGTTCAGATATTTCTTGGGACACTAAGACACAAAGCCTGAAATTCTGTTATAAGAAGTTTCCTTAAAGATTGCTGGAGTTTTTTTAAGAAGGTATTCACAGGCCAGGGAAAAAACTAAAAAAAGAGCAGCGTTGACATAAACTGATATAAAAATATGTGGACTGAGGGTCATGATGTAGATAGTATTTTGTGGGAATGATTATTATCTGTCTACATCCTGTTAATCTTGGAAATCTGGCGGTAATTTAATGATCTAGGTTATGTGGGATCTTTATGCATATAACCATATCCTGATTATGGTTTGTCAGTCTATTCATTTATTTTAATATAGCGCTCAGTAGTAAACACATTGGTGTGGGGAGTCGATTGAAATGTTTGTTAGGCAGGTTAAAATTAAGAATTACTACCACAGTTGATTCAGTCGTGCTCAGATTTTTATAATAAATTACATTACATTTACACCATATATAGTACATAAATATTCATAAACGGATATCAGAGTTTGGTAACTATACCATACGTGACAATAGGAAAGCAAAATACTCCAGTTCAGAATCTAAGGAAGAAACAGAGGAACCATGCAAGGCATCACTTCCACCATCATTGATGCAGGTCCCTCCCCACCCACCAAGATGTGAATCAAGGCCTTCGACATCTGCAGTGGCACTACTCCACCACAAGCATCAAGAGACACAGCCATCCTCAACTCATCAAGCGGGCAGTGTGATGACTTGGTCAGAGTCATACTTGAAGACGCAAAAGACACCCTGAATGTGAGTTCATATTTTATATTTATATTTTGTATTTCACACAACCAGGCTAACCCAAGTTGAAAACTGCAACAATCTGTTTTCTTTTGTTTTTTTTTTCGGTTTAATCTCTCCCAACAAGGTGCTCTGAAAAGGAATCCTTTATCTACTATCACTGACTGAGGGAATGCAGGAAAGGCAGGCTTCAAGTAGTTTAGTGGCGCTCATGACCGTCATTGTAATCGTTTAATTAGAGTGCAGCGCTATAAACAACAAAAGACAAAACTACTTGAAATCTATGCTGATTTGTGTTAATAAAAAAAAAAACGTTTCAGTTGTTTCAGTAAAATTACTACTTTTTTATTTTAAACTGTTGTTTAAATGTTGTAAACCAAGTATGTAAAATATTAACGTATTAACAGTAATAAATGGTCACTTGACAGTTCTCATGTTTATAAACACTATCACTGTTTTATTTTCATTTGAATATTCATGATTCTGCAATTTAGTTTAATTAACTCTTGAATTCCAGTCTAACCTTACAAAATTTACCAAATATCCTGCAGTGAGACAAGTCTTTCTGAATTGGTACATCAAATGCTCTACTCTGTGTTCTTAGTACACCTGTAGCGTCCAGAAACCAGGGAAGAGTCAGACCCCTGAATGCAGAGCAATTGAGGTTTATTTAGAAAGTCGAGTACACCAAAAGCCAGTAGGGAAATCTGAGTCCGGGTCATAATCTGAAAGTGTCAGTCCTACATGGAGGGACGAGACGAGGCGATGAGAGGATGGGAAAGACGAGGAGGGTAGATCAGGGAGGTAGGACGAGGAAGGCAAGCAGGGCAGGCAGGAACGTAGAGGAAGGTAGGGCAGGCGAGGCAGGCAGGGCAGGCGGGAGAAACAACAGACAAGAAAACGCTCAGCAGTGCACATGGACATGGCAACAATACTTCCCAATGTTACTCAGGTTATTTCTGTTTAAGTAGGTGGTAATTGCCTCCTGCTGTGTTGCCCCGCCCCGCGTGCGTAACATTACCTATATAAAAACCCATCGATATCTGTCACGCCCAGCTCCATACGATCCTCGTGTGTGCCACGCCCACCTTGTTACTTACTGTTCATTCCCGATTGTAATCACCTGTTGCTTGTTAAGTTCAACATGTCTTGTGTATTTAGTCCATGTCTCAGTCAGCATTCCCTAGTTCTGTCATTGATGTTAAGTCACTGTCTGCCTCGTAACTCCGAAATAAACCCGTGTGCTGGTGGATCCTCGTCTTCCTGCCTCGTCTTTCCCCGCGAACACAACAGATATCCATCCTGGGCTGCCTGTCTTTGGACCCATGTGGAAACCAAATGAGTTGGGTGCAAAATGGGCCAACCACTTGGGATCCATTATTAAGCATAAAATTCATATACATAAAATTCACATGAGGCCCATATGGACATGCTGGCTATGTCTCCTCTCTGGATCATTGTTTTTCTTTTTTTTTTTAATTTTGGAAATCCTAAATGATACTCAGCTTTTGTCAAAAAAGCTGAGTGTTGCAGCGGACAACAGTACACCAAACTATGATGAAAGTTGCAAATGAAAACAGAGCATGAGGAGCTTCACGCACCAGAGAGAAACTATGCACCAATATGGCAGATGTTAGCCTTTGCTTGTTATGGATGGTACAGTGGTACCCGATAATGAGGATGTGCTAGGAGCATCTGGCAGAGGCAGCATTTCTCTTACATTGCAAAGGAGCCTGGAGACATTGAGCTTGAATGGGGCATTTTCACAGCCTCAATTGCTGATTCAGCAGTGCAGCGATGTGCCACTAAGGTTGTTTGGGCCTGGTGGTGGACATTCATGGTAAAGGGAGTCGTCAGGTTGAAGGAGAAAGCCTTCTGGGCTTGGTTAGCTTGTGGGACTCCAGATGCAACTAATAAGTAGCAGCAGGTTAAGCAGAGTGATTTTCATAGTTTCAGAAGTAAGAAGTCAGTGTTCTTTTAGTCAGCCTGGAAGAAATTAAGAAAGTACTTTAGGGGATCACCTATCGTCACAAGTTTTGAATAGTGACTGAAAGAATTAAATTGCACATACAAGTGCCAGAAATTAAATTCTTTTGTAACGTGCCTGGGCGTGACCTTAGAGATTAGGTGAGGAGCTTGGACATTCAGGAGGAGCTCCAAGTACAGCTCCTCCACATCAAAAGGAACTAGCTGAGGTCATTCAGGCATCAATGTTATTCTAAGCAGGAAAACACAAGGACTCAGAGACTGTGCTGACCAGCTCATAGATATCTTAAATACATCCCTGAGCACAGTGGTCATACCTGCATGCATAAAAACAAGCAGGATCATCCCAGTGCCCCAAAATTCGACCATGTCCTGTCTCAATGAAACCAGCAATGAATCGTGCTCTGAGCACTTACTAACTTTGTAGTACCTCACTTACTACTCAAGTACAGTACTGTGCAAAAGTCTTAGGCAGGCAAAGAAAACGATGTTTAAATTATTCTTGTGTTGGTGTAAAACTATGATATTATGCCTGTCAAAGTGTGTCAGCTTAGCCATTTCAGAACCTCTGCTAAAAT
>JAODKE010003959.1:0-13622 GCA_026779605.1 Mormyrus hasselquistii
ATATTTTTTACTGGCCAATGGGGGCCCCCTTGCAGGCTGGCACACGTGGGGCCCCTAGGCTTAAGCCATATCTAGCCAGTGCGTTAATCCGCCCCTGTCTGTTACCTGTTAAATTCTACCAGTCTTGTGTATTTTAGTCCGCGTCTGTCTGGTAGATCTGTCATTGAAGTCGTCTTATGTTCGTCGCTGTTTGCCTGCCTTTCCTCAATAAATCCCTGTTCCTGACTTCGCTGCCTTCCTGCCCTTCGGATGTAATCGCAACATAGTGGTGCTGGAAATTTGTTAATCCTTTATAATTATCTATATTTATGCATAAATCTGACCTGAAACAAAAGAATTTCTAAAAAAAGTTATAGAAGTAGATAAATACACAAAAAATAAGACTTTTAGAAGACAATGATCCAATATTAAAATTTGCATTTAGTATCTGACCTTATGCAAGTGCTATTAACAGGTTCAAAATAATGAAGACAGTATTAGCTACAGCTATCTGGTATATGTGAAATTAAACTGTTTTTTCTTTCTTTTATATGATGGAAAAGCATCAATTCACACAAATAAGGTTGAAATGAGGTGATGTAAATATGTATGCACACATGCAAATATAACACATTAATTTATAACAGAAAATTACAATAATCATAGACGCCGTCTGTGAGGTGGTGCTCTGAGGTGAGCACTTTAGCCACATCGGTCTTTCTTCGGCTGGACAAATAATCCGAACGCAATATTAAAGTATAAAACAGCACGATTATATCATAATTCCCTATTGTAAACTGACATATTTGGATGCATATATAGCTGATGTTCAAACATGGTGGGCTTTGCGGTGAGTTTTATAAATTTCCTCTTCCGTCACATTTTGTTTCTTCGTGTGTAATTTTATGTTTGTGCCCGCCGTCAGTAAACCATAAAGCTATTTTAGTAGCAACATGAGTGTGGTATTTATAGTTATCGGAACCCTGCCTAGTTTCATCATTCGACAACTAAACAAAGCTATAAGCACTAGCCTAATAGCCAAACAGCCGAAGAGTGTACAGGGTGATGCTCATTTAAAACACACCTGTTTAGATGGACTGCCTGGCAATGGCGACATATGTAATTTAATTTACGCGAGAAGTCTAGGCTGTCATTTTAATAAATTACATTTTTACAAATACGACAATCTTTCAATAATAAGAATTATTCCAGTCCGGCAAGTGTTTTCTCACACTCAGTGTTTTACGGCTCTTTTAACCTGAATACTACCATTAGCCGAGCTTATAAAAATACTATTTACGTGGAGTACCTTACGACAGTGAATATGTACATCAGAAGGAACTTTCAAATATAATTCTTGGTACTTTTTATTGTTATTTCGTTTATAGTTATTTTGGGTGGGAAGTTAAATCTATTTTTAGATGCATCGCGATGCAGAAATGAAAGATTCTGAATAAATTTTAAAATGTTAAAAAATTATTTTGTTAATGTTAATTACCAATGCAGTGTTGAGGAACGAAAAACAGCTGAAACTCTAATGTACAGAAGTGTAGCACCCGGACAGTCTCTGGGGTACACATAATACGACACGAGATGGAGGAGCAAGATATACAACCAGCACCATCAACATTAAAAGCAGGCGTTTGGAAGTACTTTTGCTTTTATGAAGTTCAAGGGAAAAAGGACCTGGACAAGAGCCACGTCAGACTATATTGCAAAAGAAGAATTCAGTTTTAGTTACTGATAATGAAGCTAATGGCTGTTGTTGCTGAACTGGGGAAATTCCCACACATGAAATGCTATGCCCAGGGACGAATTATGGGTTGTGTGGGCCCCTGGGCAAAACGTTCGCGAGGGCCCCCCACCACCAGCACCACCACCACAACCACCACAATTCAAGGGCCCTTGGCAGCCAAACGCCCTCCCTCCATGTTTCCATCAGAGGCCCTATAGGGTCAGGGGCCCTTGTAGGCAGGGGATCAAAGAATGTAGGCCCTCTAAAATAGACAAACAAAAATACATTGTTGATAAGCGTTGCAAATTGTTTTGGGCTAGGGGCCCCATGGGCCCCCTGCACCCCAAGGGCCCCTGGGCAGGGGCCCCGCTGGCCCGGTCCGTAATCCGTCCCTGGCTATGCCCACACGCTAAACCTGGTATCTCAGCGAGCGCTTAAGTTGCCCACTGTGTCACGAGTACTTGGGAGAGTGAGACGTATTACAACATTTTTCCACCGCAGCACTGCTGCAAAACACCAGCTTGAAGTAGAAACCTGGGCTGCCAAAACACAAGCTAAAAACTGATGTGAGCACCAGGTGGAATAGTGCTTATGAGATGCTTGACAGGTTTCTGGAGCAGCAGTCTGTAGTCAGTGCTGCCTTACTGTCTCCTCAGGTGAGGAAAGGCGAGTCTGACATCTGCACTCTCAGCGAAGCAGACGTCTCAAAAGCTGAGGACATCATCAAGGCCCTAAAGCCCATGAAGGATGCAACTACAGTCTTGTCAGAGGAAAGCAGGCCCACTGTCTGATTGATTGCTCCTCTACAAGCTCAGCTCATTCAGAACACAGAGAACAGTATGGGAGACTCATCAGTGGTTCGAGAGATAAAACAAGTGATCAGTGCGGACCTGAGCAACAGAGAAACACATTTCTCGTGGCCTCTGCTCTTGATCCACGATTCAAGGGCCTGCCTTTCCTTTCTGAATAGGAGATTCGAGATGTATGGAAGAGTGATTGCTGAGGCTGCATCATAGAGGTAAGTTTACTATGCCATTTTATTTCATATAAAAACATAACTCTGAGCTTAAATAATTATGTAAATGATTTCAGTCTGTTCCTCTCATTTTGTTTGCGTACAGCAAGAGATGACACAGAGCGGAAGAGGATAAAAACCCACAGAACAATGCACTGAAGGAAGAAAACAACCCATCCACTGAGGAAGAGCAACAGCAAAGCTCTGCTTCTAAAAGGAGGTCCTTTTCTCTGCTAGAAAATCTGCTGGGGCAGACTTACGCTGAGGCTAAAATCCAGAAGCAGCCTTTGTCTGCCTATGCGAGAGCTGAGGAAGACGTTACTAAGTACTGTAGAGCTCCATCTCTCCCCCTTTCTGAGAACCCTCTCAGTTGGTGGAGCAAGAATCAAGAGATGTTTCCTCTGATTTGCAAGGTGGAAAAGAGACACTTGTGTATTCCAGGCATCAGTGTCTCTGCGGAGCGAGTCTTCTCTACAGCAGGAGATATAGTAACTGCACAGCGGAGCACACTTGCAGCTGAACATGGTGACCAGCTCTTGTTCTTATACAAAAACGTAGCACTCAGTACCTAAGCGCATTTCCACTGCCACACATTATTTCACTGTGGCTTATTTTGTAGGTTTTATATAAGAGCTGCTTTCCTGCTTGGCATTTTGACACTTTTTTTTCATCTTATTCCCCGAATTTTGTTTGAATGGAAATTGTATTATAGAGCACTGTGGAGCAAAATCTTCAGTTTCTTTAAACTTTGAGGGATGTGCTCAAGATGTTGTTTGAGATGTTAAGTCTTGGACTCTAAAGTACAGTATTTGTGAATATAGGCAGCTGTATTTATGTTCTTAGTTATTCAGAATTCAATTCAGCATATGCCAATTCAGAATGTGCTGAAGCCTGCAAGCATCACTTGAGCTGCAGGTACAGATTTTTCTGTACTATTTTATGAATTCATTTACAGATTTGTATTATTCATTCATTATTCATTCATTGGATTCATCATTTAGTTTTGATTAAGATCAGTTGTTCAAAATAAGCTGAGGTCCACAAGCATTACTTATGTGTCAGAGCTGTGATTTCAGTACAATTTTTTTTTCTTTTTGAAGAATTACTCAGCTGATTGTTTTGATAATAAAAGAAATTAGAAGTAAATTCATTTTGGTTTATTACAAATGCTTTGCTTTGAATGTACCAAGGTGAGGGGGGAGAAAGAGGCATCAAGATGCATCAATGGTCGTTTTATAATCGCAACGCAGCCCTCTGAATCATAATACAAGGAGATGTCATAACAAACCTGACTCAGATGAAGAAGCTCATAGTAAGAGATGAATCCTTGGATTGGGCACAGCATGCTCTTCATTGACACAAAGCATACCAGAGAGAATTTGGAGAATGTTGAAGAACATGATTCAGGATGAGGTCACAGCAGTTGTAAGAAATGACTACTGCATTTTACAGTTGGCCCAGCCCTTGTTTGGCAAGCATGGCAATGATACTACTAAACATGAATATGTCAGACAAAAGCTCTGTGAACTAGGAAGATTAGTCATTACCCTTCGCAACCAAGCATCAATTCATAACTTAGAAGAAGCAATAAAACCGGCCAATTTCGAAAAGCTGATCTTGTGTGTCATGGAAACAGTAGGATAAAACCCAGAGAGTAACACTTATAGCTCATCAAGCCTTTCACTAAAACTTGGGCACTCCTTGCACAAAGTCGGTGATATAGTTCACTGCAGAGTGTTGATGTGTGATGATGACGAGTCGAAGAAATCGGCCAAAGCATTTGAAAAGCTGCTGAAAACGTTTCCGCCCGTGCCCTGGCAACTTTAAAGGAGAAAAAGTTCAATAAACCGTCAACAATTCCACTGACTAAGGACGTGCGAAAATTACACAAACACCTTGAGGATGAGACACAGCATGCAATCTGTGAATTAGGGGAGATTCCCTCACCGGCTGCATATGCTAAGCTAGCCAAGATCACATTAACACAGGCGATCTTATTCAACAGAAGACGTGCAGGAGAAGTGTCGAATACTCGGGAATTTTTTAAGTCATGATCGAGCAAAAGTGCATGATGATGTTGCTCAAGGGCTTACGGAATTTAAACAGAAACTCTGTCAGCGTTTCAGCAGAGTGAGTTGAGGGGCAAACGCAACCGCAGAATAGTTGTTCTTCTAACCCCAGAAATGGTGCACTCCCAATGCTTGTTAAATAAAGGGAAAACTGTGATGTTCCTAGATACAATATTTTTCTTTTTGTCATTATAGGGGACAAGACTGCCTTTGACATTTTGCTGGTGACTGTGGTGAAAAAATTCTGAACACCTTAGATCAACTCAGCTGAGGAAACAAGTGGCTATGGATTCACAGGTACTGAATTTAAAGAACAATGAACTTTACCAGCTGGCTGATTTCATGGGTCATGATATCAGGATTCATAGAGAGTATTACCGCCTGCCAGAGTCTACCATGCAAGTGGCCAAAATTTCAAAACTGTTAATTGCCATGGAAAGAGAGCAGCTACCAAAACTCAAGGGCAAATCTCTGGATGAAATTTCAAGTATTTAATTATTTAGTATAAAAATAAGTAAGTGAATGTGTTTTGTGGCTCCTGACAATTTATGAAGTATCAATGAAAACGGTGGAAGGAGTTGAGCGGCAAGTCAACAAGCACCTACGTAAATGGCTCGGCGTCCCACCAAGCTTCACGTCAGTAGGGCTCTACATTAGGTCTGGCCAGTTACAACTACCCATATCATCACTCGATGAAGAGTTCAAGGTGGCAAAGTACAGGGCTATCTTGACCTTCAGGGACTCCACCGATGAGAAGGTCTGAGGTGCGGGTGTCACTACACGATCTGGACGCAAATGGGCAGCAGACACAGCTGTGGCTCAGGCAGAAAAGACCCTGAAGTTAAAAGACTTCATGGGGAGCCCATTCATCGGGCGCCAGGGACTTGGAACAATCCATATCCAGCAGTGGGGTGAGCTTTGGTCCAAGCTGAGATTCGACAGTTAGAAGTGGAGGGAAGAATGTCTCGAGCTGTTGAGCTTGGATCACAGGGAGCCTGGACGAAGTAGGACCTGCCAAAACATAAGATCACCTGGCCTGAACTTTGGAGACTGGAGCCCTTCTGTACCTCGTTCCTGCTCCGATCAGTGTATGACACCCTCCCAAGAAAAACAAACCTGCACAGGTGGGGACTGAGGGTAAGACCCTCTGTGCAGGTTATATGGAGGAAGACTGTAATCTCATACTAAGAATTTGGATGGTTTTGCACATTTTACAAGCAAGTAAATATTTAATCATGTAGTGTACTTATTTAATGGCAGTAATTGGTCACTTTTTAACAGTTGTTTTACTACTTATTTTTAGATGAAATTAACATAAACCTAAACTACTAATACCAAGTAATCTTCACTAGAAGGTAAGACAGATTAGTGTTTTTCTCCAAACTAAATACAAAGGTTAATACCATGTACCCAAATGATATGTGTAATTTCATCAGTTTGGTAATTCACCTGTTTGTTTTTCATTGTGTCCTATTTACTTGTCTTCCTATTACTATATTTTGGTTAAAGGATAATGCTGCTTGATTTCTTTCTGAACCAGCTTTCAAGAATTGTGCATTACAGTTATCTGTGGATTCCTCAGTTTGAGGAAACTTTTTGACTTTCTGGTTTCTAGATCGTGTAAATGAAACCACAAAGACAAGGCGCAAAGTGGTTCGAAGGCCATGGACAAAAAAGGAAGTCATAGCTGTAATGCGACATTTCAAACCCAACATATTGAAGGGTCATTTGGCTTCAGAATAGTAGTGCGAGAAATGCAAGAAAGTAGAATATCCCATTTTAGAAGGGCGAACTGCCTGAAACATCCGTGACTTTGTTAGAAATAGAGGAATGCAATTTGCAAAAGCCCAATGAATTTTTTCAATTGTAAGTACTAATCAGATTTTTTAAATCATTTGTATATATGAGGGTAACATTTTTTAATAACTTGTTAGAATGTTTAAGCATGCACAGTTTTTAGTGGTGAAATGTTTTTAAACAGTTTGATTAATTTATGTATGGGAGTTTTGTGACTATGAGGATAACATTTTTAATTACTGAATTTTTTATAAAAACTTGTTAGAATATTTAAGCATACTGTCATGACCTGCTCGTCTGATCCTCCTGTGTGCCACGCCCCCCTCGTCACCTTGTGTTAATTCCTGATTCTAATCACCTGCTGACTGTTATCTTCTTTTGCCTTATCTTCTTGTCTTTCTTTTGTCTTATGTATCTCATTTTATATGTATATCAATGTATTCGAACACACGCATGTAAAGCGCTCTGGGACAACTCTGTTGTGAAGGGCGCTATATAAAAACAAACTGAATTGAATTGAATCGAATCTTTGTTTTGTCTTGTGTATTTAGTCTGCGTTTGAGTCCGTTTTCCCCAAATCAGTCATTGATTTTCGTTGCCGTCTGCTCTGTCCGTCGTTAATAAACCCCATTTCCACTCGTATTCCCAGCTTGACTCGCCTGCTTGCTCGTTCGCTGACCCTCAGTCACTACACATGCACAGTTTTAGTGTTAATTCATTGTGTCACATGCTGCATGTTATATTGGGAAAGTGTCAGCGAAAGATTTTTGTCATGCTTAAACAGTTCAATTAATTTAGGTGGGAGTTTTTTTCTCCATCTCAGTTCAATGTTTTTCAGACTATTTTTTATACTATTATATTTTTATATAAATATAATTTTATAGTTTTGTAATAACTCTACCTTTCCGCAATGTTTGCAATGTAATGAAAAGTAGATGGTGGTGAGTTACATAATTGCAGTGAGTACATTTTACTATTTTTTTTCATAGTACAGTACCTGCTAATACTGACTTTCCCAAAACAGGACCTATGCATATTATTTGTTATAGATATGATGTACATTTTTGCCATTTAAGAAAACAATGATTGATAATAGGTCAAACTAAATTTTACTTGTTACATCTGATGGAAAACAATGTTATGTGACATAAAACTGTAGACTAGCTTGGAATTTCGTTTGTCCTTTTAAGCCTGGATTGTTCCAAAACTGTGTATGTTCATGTTTGTGTGTTGTGTATGCGTTCTGTACTCATAAACCACTTGAGTCTTCAGGTGATGTCCCTTTAATATTGTGAAATGTCATGGATGTATTTTTGCCAAATTTACAGTAATTTTCGGGAATTACTTGCACACCGATAGCATAAGTAGAAAGTGGTGTCCCTGTAACCCAGGTACTGAATCAGGTGTCCCCATATACCATACTGTAGTTACCAGTATATATGTGTGTGTTGTTATGTACAACATATGTATTTCATGTTGATTCTTAATTTGTATTTTTAGTACAACTGAAAGAAGAATTAGTGGATGATCCAGTTGTCGTTAGTCATTCTGAAACTGTTTCATAATGCACATCTGCAGGTTCATCCCCGAAGCAGAAGTGCAAGCACAAATCCAAAAAGATGCATCTCAAGGGACCCAAGAAACACAAGAAAAAAACACAAGAAGTTTCGACAGCATGGTAACTGAAAGAGAAGAGTATGCACTGGTACGATGTACACTGATAAAAATGTTTTTTTTTTGCCCGAGTAAATATAGCAAAAATTTATTATTTATAATAAATTTACAAAGAAAAAGCTTATGTTTTAGCAGTAACATAATATTTTTATGCTGTAATCGACCTTGTATTTAATTAACATGTGTATTATTTATTTTCTGGGGAAATAAAGTAAACTTACTTAAAATTGTTTAGTACCATGATGTTTCAAGTGGGGCAAGTCTTGACAGAGCATTGTGAAATTACTTAATCAAATCAGTGAAATATTTCCTGTGCAAAGATGTTGATCTGCAGGAAAGGCACACTTTCAAAAGTAGTTTGAAGAGCTGTAGTTTGCACAGAAAATTCTCCAGTCGTCATTGCATTCGGTAAGTTTTGATGTTTCAATACGAAATTCCTTTAGAGAGTAAAAGATATGTCGTTACGTCAATGAAACGAGTCTCGATGAGGAGGAACAAAATTCGTAAATCCATCCCAGAGCAAATATAACGTTATGACGGTGTATGAAATGGCGGGTGGTTTAATTCATCTTGATTGCGAGAGAGTACATGTACTAGGCAATGCTGTTAGCTTTTGCTCCATGCCTGTCTAAACTGTTAAGTATCATTTTAGCTGTGTATTTTTGCGCCGCATGTGAACGGTACTCAGATAAGTTCTGCAGACCTAACAGATATTTGTTCTCCATCTTAGGTGGGCCAGTCACTTAAAAGATAAAATAACACAAAATCAAAAATACATTAAACGTTATATATTTCAACATATTTATATATGCCTCTTTGGATTTGGAAACTTGTGAACGTGATTTTGAGAGAAAGCTATGCAGAGTGCATCACCAACAGGTGAAAGTAACCTGGGTACAATGTTAGCTTGTAAATTTTACAATCAACTTAATAAATTAAATGTTAGACAATACAGGCAGCCCCGGGTGTAAGAAAGTCCCACTAATAGACAACTCGTACTTGATAATAGACTGCAATGAAGCCAATTATATTAAGAATTTGGGTTAAATACAGTGGTTCGTAATAATGGACGCATGCACTACTTATGCGATTCGTCAGTTCGAGGTACAGTACGGTATATATCTACATTTATCATTATTCTGTAATTAATATTGTTAATTTGCCCTTTAGACTTAAAGATAGACTCAGGGAACAGATCTTGTTCGTAACCTGCCTCTGTTCGTATTACCAAAATGGGAGAATGTGATATAACAAGGCCAGCTGGAGTTATATGAAATGTGTAATGGCTCAAGCATTGCATAGCACAGTGAAGCTGGGCTTTCTGTTTTTAGTCATTATGGACATCTGTGAAGTACACATAGGCCTACAGACATCTTTTACAAAATGTGTTATCTGTAGTGTTATGATTAGTTTCACATTAATTTTTTTCTCTTTTCTAGGTCAGAGAAAAATATTCACACATTGATTGAATCACATGAACATATGAGGTGGGTGTGCAAAATCTTCTAAGCGATTGGAACTGTTAAAACATTACAGACTGCGGCATGGACAGTATAGCCGAAACCAAGCCATGCCCTGTCTGCACATCGACTGCCCTGGGTCCTTTAGGATTTGCCCTTTGCGCACATCTGACGAGAAATCATAAAACATAACAACCAGGAGGGATGGTTTCATTTACATGTTGAATCTGTAATTCATCTAGTTTCATTTCAGAAAGACAGTATTTTGAACATCTTGGTGGGCATTTGAATTAATTTGAGACTGTAGCCTGTGTTTTTAAAAAAATTTGTTCAAAAGCAGAAGAAATTCTGGTTCTGCATATTTTTCTAAATCATTTCATGATGGTTCACACTTCAAAGGAAACATTTTTTTTCTCTGAAGAATTAAGACTATCATTCATACTGTACATTGATGACTTCGAGATTTGTAATCCACTTGGACCATCTCGGAAGAAACATAAAGTCACTGTAGTTTATTGGGTGTTGGCTGATGTTCCCTCTGCATCACAGTCTACATTGACATCTATTTATTTAGCTGTTCTTTGTAAGGCAGATGACACAAAAAACAATGGATTTGAAAGAGTGCTTGAACCATTATTAGCTGACTTGGTTAGCTTGGAGAATCACGGTATTTTTATTCCCTTTTTGGGAAGATATATCAAGGGTATTGTGTTCAGTGTAATTGCTGACAATCTTGGTGCTCATTGTGTGGGTGGTTTTGTGGAGAGTTTCTCTGGGTCACATATCTGCCGATTTTGCCTTGGAGAAAGGTCCCAGTTTCAAGTTTTTGAAGTCCAAATGGAGTTGTTTCTTTTAAGAACCAAGCTTGAACATGATTTTCATGTTCAGATTGCATTGGCAAATGCTACCCAGAGCCATTGCTTTGGAGTGAAAAAACAGTGTGCTTTTTCTCAAAAATTGACTTACTTTCATGTAACATCAGGTTACTCCCCTGATGTCCTCCATGAATTGCTTGAGGGAATTGTGCCAGTTGAATTGCCACTTTGCTTGGATTCCTTGATAAAGAGAGGTTATTTTAACCTTTTTGAACTTAATTGTCATATCCGTAAGTTCCCATACAAATGGAATGACAAACCTCAACCAATCCCTCTTAATTTTGCCTCACAGAAAAGCATTGGAGGATATGCACATGAGAACTGGTGCTTGCTGCGTTTGCTTCCACTCATGATTGGTAGTAGAGTTACCAAGATGATGAAGTTTGGCATCCGTAAATGTCTTTGAAAGATATTGTTGAAATTGTCACCTGTCCAAAATTATGAAAGTATCGGATACCTTGATTGTAAAATATCAGAGCACAGGTATAGATTTATTGAAGTTTTTCCAAAAGAGAGGTTTATTTTTAAGCACCATTTTCTTGAGCCTTTGGACCTCTTGTAGCCTTTTGGACCATGAGGCTTGAAGCAAAACACAGATTCTTCAAAAAGATTCTTAGACAAACAGGCTGTTTTCATAACATTTTGATGTCTCTGGCAAATAAGCACCAGTCAATGGTGGCTTTAAACCTCCATGATTCAGATACTGCTAAACCAAACTTGTTTGTTTACAGTAGCATTTGATGTCCTTAGCAAAGACCGAAAAGTCACACAGAAATTCCCAAATGAGACGACTATACATCTGGCAAATAGGGTAGACTTCCTTCGCTCTTATCAGCTAGTTCACAAAGTTGCCAGAATGTCTGCACCAGCCCAAATTTGTGTAATTGTACAAGAGCATGACATTCGAAAGGTGACTACAAAATGGCACGGCCTGATATCATTTTTGAACCTTGATCTTCAGGGGAATGTGAAACTCGTGTACCTGGACAAAGATTTTGGAGATCAGTTTTTTTAGTCTGACAACAACTGTAGACTTAAAGGACAAAGATACAGTGAAAATTATTTACACTGAGCCTGTCGTCATTCTTGATTTGAAACCCGTGGATGATTCTGAAATTTGTTCAGCTCCACATTCATTAGACCTATCTGGCACAGAAGAAGATACTTCAACTGAGTTCCGGCTTGTCCTGGCCTGCTTTTTTTGACATATCACTTTTTTCTTATGATGTGGAAGTTCTTCTGAAGGCAGGAAATAGTGCTTTTCTTGTAGATGGCACATCTCTTAGAAACCCAAGAGCACGTGTACATATACTAGACAAATTGACCGATGCTATATTCAGCTACATAGCTTATCCAAGCAGCCTCCAGATAATTACAGTGGTGGAAGCTCTAGTTCAAAAGTACCCCTGCCTACGAGATGCTGGATGGCTGCAGAGTATGAAATATAAAATGGGCA
This sequence comes from Mormyrus hasselquistii, assembly GCA_026779605.1. Lineage (NCBI taxonomy): Eukaryota > Metazoa > Chordata > Actinopteri > Osteoglossiformes > Mormyridae > Mormyrus > Mormyrus hasselquistii. Next base: position 12,061 of record JAODKE010003959.1, read on the forward strand.
ATCACCACGCCAACTCAGGAAGCAGGCGATTCCATTGCCTGAGTTGGAAGTCAATACTTTAAAAAGAAAGCTCCCTGGTCAAAAGGCCCCAGCCAAAAATGTGAAGAAGGCAAGAAAGACAGAGGTGAACTACCCCCCTCCCTATCCATTTGGGGAAACCCCCAAAATTCTAGAAAATGTGAGGGAAAGCTTGTAGAGTGAAATAAAAAAGAAGAAGAATGAAAGAATGATCACTGACAAAATGGCCAAAACATTTTCATTACGGAGACAGGAAGTTTTGAGTTTGTGCCCTCGAGTTGAAGATTTCAGACTTTGCATCTGTGAACAGGAGGTTAGTGGTTCAGATCTCATGGGTGACAGAGTGATTATATTATTAGGCCCTTAACCCCAGGGACTGGCTGACCTTGCTCTCTGATGTGTATGTCACGTTCAACAAAAGTATTTGCTATAAATAAATAAATGGTAGGGGTTAGTTTAGATGTGCCTACAGAATTTCTGCTCCTTCCTGGTCTGTTTCAAATTACTGTTTGTAGTTTTGGTTTCAAAAATGGGTCTGGCAGGGATTTTTGAGCTGGGGAAAAGTCAGGTGACGATGTTTGTTATATAACCAACTGTCCCTAACAAAATCACAAGGACTTGCTTGCAGGTCCAATGAAAGCCATTTCTGCAACATCTTTGTGATACCATAGGATTGGGCCTAAAATCATTAACACCAGTGTTACATATGCATGGATTTCCTCTGAAAGCAAAGCTTACACACATTCCTCCACATGACCTGTTCACAAGGCCGTATCAGCATTATGCTAATGAAGTCCCAGGACCTGTTTAATTAGCTAGTTAGGGTACGTGGTCTTTTATGGTCCTTCTTGCATATTAAATCTGATAAGGAGCTTTATTTCCCCAAGAGTATACTTCAGAGTCCAGATGTCTGTGCTCACGGGGGAAGTAGCTACCCTTTGGAAATGCTGATAAAGTGAACACTATCTTCCATTGTTAATTTCATGTAAGATTACCTTCAAACTACTAAAATATTTAGATAACATACTTTTTAAAATCGTTATAAAGTCAACAAAGATATTCTGCTTTTAGAGGTAAAATGTTAAAAGTTAAACATAGACTAATAAAATACTAATAAATAAAGTGTCTGGGTACTGAGCTGTGAGTGTGAATCTTAAGGTCCTGATAAGCAAATCTGAGGTCAATCCAGCAGCAGCGGAAACCTTCTCCATATTACTTGCTGAAACGGTACCTGTTTGTGGTCTTCAGCCTTTTTCACTATCATGATACCACAATTTTTGTTTCAATACTGTTATGAAGTCATGAATTTTGATTTAAATAAACTTTAAATAATTCCTTTAACCCCGAGCTCCCTGGGCACCACGACAGGTGGCTGCCCTTCACAGCCAGCTTCTTCTTGCCTATAAAGAGAATTTACCCACAGAGATCAATAAAGTATCTATTATTATTATTATTATTATTATTATTATTATTATTATGCAGGCAGCTCAGTTAAATTTTAAGCAAATTAGTCAAAAAAGTAGGCTGGACAAAATTTTATCTTT
>JAODKE010003960.1:0-13622 GCA_026779605.1 Mormyrus hasselquistii
TCAGGTCCATAAATATTGGGACATCAACACAATTCTAATCTTTTTGGCTCTATACACCACCACAATGGATTTGAAATAAAACGAACAAGATGTGGTTTAACTGCAGACTTTCAGCTTTAATTTGAGGGTATTTACATAAAAATCAGGTGAACGGTGTAGGAATTTGCATATGTGTCTCCCATTTTTTAAGGGACCAAAAGTAATGGGACAAATTAACAATCATAAATCAAACTTTCATTTTTTAATACTTGGTTGCAAATCCTTTGTAGTCAATTACAGTGTGAAGTCTGGAATGCATAGACATTACCAGACGCTGGGTTACATCCCTGGTGATGCTCTGCCAGGCCTCTACTGCAACTGTCTTCAGTTCCAGCTTGTTCTTGGGTCATTTCCCCTTCAGTTTTGTCTTCAGCGAGTGAAATGCATGCTCAATCGGATTCAGGTCAGGTGATTGACTTGGCCATTGCATAACATTCCACTTCTTTGCCTTAAAAAACTCTTTGGTTACTTTTGCAGTATGCTTTGGGTCCATCTGCATTGTGAAGTGCCGTCCAATGAGTTCTGAAGCATTTGGCTGAATATGAGCAGATAATATTGCATAACATTCCACTTCTTTGCCTTAAAAAACTCTTTGGTTACTTTTGCAGTATGCTTTGGGTCCATCTGCATTGTGAAGCACCGTCCAATGAGTTCTGAAGCATTTGGCTGAATATGAGCAGATAATATTGCCCGAACCATTTCAGAATTCATCCTGCTGCTTTTGTTTGCAGTCACATCATCAATAAATAAAAGGGAACCATTTTCCATTGGCAGCCATACATGCCCACGCCAAGACTCTACCACCATCATGCTTCACTGATGAGGTGGTATGTTTTGGATCATGAGCAGTTCCTTTCCTTCTCCATAATCTTCTCTTCCCATCACTCTGGCACAAGTTGATCTTTGTCTCATCTGTCCATAGGATGTTGTTCCAGAACTATAAAGGCTTTTTTAGATGTTGTTTGGCAAACTCTAACCTGGCCTTCCTGTTTTTGAGGCTTACCAATGGGTTACATCTTGTGGTGAACCCTCTGCATTCACTCTGGTGAAGTTTTCTCTTGATTGTTGACCTTGACACACATACACCTACCTCCTGGAGAGTGTTCTTCATTTGACTAGCTGTTCTGAAGGGGTTTTTCTTCACCAGGGAAAGAATTCTTTGGTCACCCACCACAGTTTTCTGTGGTGGTTTTTTGGTGTTGCTGAACTCACCGGTGCAGTCTTTCTTTGTAAGAATGTTCCAAACAGTTGATTTTGCCACACATAATGTTTTTGCTATCTCTCTGATGGCTTTGTTTTTACTTTTCAGCCTAATGATGACTTGCTTCACTGATAGTGACAGCTCTTGGATCTGATATTGAGAGTTGACAGCAACAGATTCTGAATGCAAATAGCACACTTGGAATGAACTCTAGACCTGTTATCTGCTCCTTGTAAATAAGATAATGAGGGAATAACACACACCTGGCCATGGAACAGCTGAGCAGCCAATTAGTCCCATAACTTTTGGTCCCTTACAAAGTGAGAGGCACATATATAAACTGTTGTAATTCCTACACCGTTCACCTGATTTGTATGTAAATACCCTCAAATTAAAGCTGAAGTTAAAGTCTGCAGTTATAGCACATCTTGGTGGGCAGTGGTGGCTTGATGGTTAGGGAAGTGCACGTGTAATCAAAAGATTGCAGGTTCAAATCCCCACTGAGGTACCCTAAGCAAGGTACTGTCCCCAAGCACTGCTCCACGGGCGCTGAATTAGCTGCCCCCTGCTATGTCACAAAAGCCACATATTAGTTAAATGCAGAGGACACATTTCGTTGTTGTGCATTGTGTGGTGTTTTAACAATGACCACTGATCACCTAATTCTTGTTAATTTCGTTTCAAATCCATTTTTGTGGTGTGTAAAGCCAAAAATTAGAATTGTGTCAATGTTCCAATATTTATGGACCTGACTGTATATTTGCTATATACTCGGTGTTAACTGTATGCATGTTTAATATGTATGCATGTATGTGCATTTTGGGTTTGTGCAATATGTGTAATTGTGTGCACTAATTTTATTATTTATAGTATTTTTTTGGTCTGTTTCTTTTCTATTGCTTTTCATTTACTGTTGTTGCAGCAAGTAAATTTCCCCAGTGTGGGATCAATAAAGTCTTATCTATCTAGAGATATTTCAAGAAAAGGGTTTTGTTGGCCACCACTATGCTGTCCACTGATTAAAAATAAATTACACAGAAATCTGGAAATCAAAAATTAGCTATGCGATGCTCTGTGATCAAAAGCAGCTCCTCTCCATTGCATTAAAAGTGCACAAATCTAATCTCAGTGCCATTTGCGTTTGTATTCCTTGAAGAAGGCTTTTGTTGAAGACTAACGACTGGTTATATACAGTTTGACAGTATTTTATATTTGTTACTTGAAATGAAAACAAAAAAAAATAACTATTGTATATTAGGAATACTAAATATTTTATCACTATATATTTTTTTCATATCAGTCAATATTAATAATTATGACAATATATTTAAAAAGTTATTTCTTTACCTCAAGGCCCAATTTCCACTTGAAAATCCATTTGCATTCCCCTTAAAACTGAGCTGACAAATTGAAATCTAATTTTAATAAATAAATGATACAAAAAAAAAAGCTTTTGTCTTAGACCTCGGGGTGACACGTTGGTGCAGTGATTAGCACTGTTGCCTTACACCTCTAGAAGCAGGGTTCTGCTCTCCATCAGGGTTCCATGTGTGTGGATTTCTCTCTGTGTCATCATGGGGTTTCCTACAGATACTCCAGTTTCCCCCCCACTGTCCAAAAACATGCTGAGGCTAAATGGAGTTACCAAATTGCCTGTGGGTGTGAGTGTGCCTTGCAATGGATTGGTGCCCCATCCTGATCTATTCCCCAGCTTGCATCCATAGGCTTCAGACTGCCTGTGCCTCCGTATAAGACAAGCAGTTTCACAAGAGGCATGGATGTTGCATTTCTTCAAGTGTCATTTGAAATCCATTTTAGATTTATTATTTTTTTTTATTTCTAATTCACGTTTCATATATTTTAGTTCTAGTTTAAGTAGTTTCATTTCTAGGAATAGATTTAAAGTTACAGAGATGGAGAAGAAGACACAAATTAACCGCCAACAATTTGTGTCGAACTAAATGGGAGACTTCCAGCAACTCTTTAGCATCAGTTGTCACTATTTTTCAAAACTGCATTCTGAACAGAATCTCTGGAAGTATTAGGTCCAGTGTGCTGCAAGACATAGCTAAGGTCACAACGGCGGAGCCACAACCTCCATTCAATAAGTCATATGAGCTAAAACATCAGAACTGGGCATGGACACGTCTCAAATCTGATTTTACAAAGGTTTTGTGTACACACGAGATTAAATGACTCATGTTGGAGCAGATGAATGGGCCCATGGATGGACACCTCCTTCAATCACCTACAGGGTTGTGGAGGAATTATAGTATGACCTGCATTTATCACTGATGGTCATTGAGACATATAATATTTTAAGGATATTCACATATTTTCTATGACATATTCTAAATGTTTGGTTTTAAATCAAAATCACATGTGACACATAACAATGATTCCTCACCTTTCCCCTTGATCAAATTGTATGTGAGACACTAACTAAATGATCTGATTAACTTATGGGATTTTTAAATCCTGGGATTCTGTGCAACGTCACACATGAAGAATTCATGTTGTTTACAACCAGGAAGGAACTACTTCTGTAACTAACTGAAGAATATCGATATAAACAGTACTGTGTCATCATATGTCTCATTTTGACAAATTACTGTACTCATGTAACGTAAACATTTGATATACAGAACAGTTGTATCACATTATAAGAAAAAATGATCTGAGAATATTTGCACAAAAGACTGCATGTAGCAAAGACTTTGGATACTGTTTCTGGATACTGTTGCGAGTCTGGACTGCTTTTTGAGCTGACGGCCAGATACTGTAGCGAGGGAGGCAGTGGAAGCAGAGATGCCTGTGAATACTAGGGAAAAGCTCTGCTGGACTAAGCTTTGGCAGCACAGAAAGAAAAAATCAGAGACTGAACACAACCGTGAGGGGGATTGGTAACTCTGGTAGCCTCACAGTACTGTTAGCGTGGTTCACTAGACAGCATATGGTCAAGATTCAGCACAGCGGCTTTAGTTATGTAGTTAGTTAGGTCAGTTTAGCTAAGGTTTTGAGTTCTTCTGTGCTTTGAACGGAATAGACATTAAATATAAAAGGAGTTCTGCATGGGAAGCTAATCTTTGTGCTGCAGAATAGCCAACACCCTCTGTACAACAATACTCAAGAAAATGGGTGTATATAAACTGGAGGTGCTAAGTTGTTTTTGAAAGTGTAACTGAGTATGCACTGTGAATCCATCATATTTGCACGGCCCTATGTTTATTGCACAAAGTATTAGTTATTGCACAGATGTATATACTTCAATTCTTGTATCTGCCTTGCTTGTCTGTCTTGCATGTCTGTCTTGCTTACTGTTCTTAATGCACTCACCATGGGGTCTGAGAGTAATGCCATGTCAATCCTCTGTGTATCCTGTACATATGGCAGAATCGACAATAAAGACTTTTGACTTGAGTATTAAAACAGATAAACTGCAACACTGTCAATCCACTTAGACTAACATGATTTGTTTTTCGATACAGAGGGTTGTCTATTGTGTCGAAGTGTTGAGATGACAAGTGAAGAGATATAGAGTAATCTGTAGCAGGAAAGTAGGTCATTGATTATTCTGACAGGAGTCATTTTAGTTATCTGTGCTGTTATTTATATATGCCTATATATTGTTTTAAAATTGAATCTCAGTCAGAATTTTTCAAAACAGTTTTGGAAAAGAAGGTTAGAAATGATGTTTTTGAAGTGATTTTGAAGAAACTTCATGAAAGGGTCTCCAGAGTGGCTCCTTTTGTGCTCGTCCCAAAAGTGAGCAGCCCACCGCATCTCAGATCACAGTTTGAATGTGAGCTGTTTTGATTGTGACCTGGAACCCACAGGCAGCACAATAAATTGGCACCGTGGCACGAAGGAGGGAATTATTAACTGGGGAATCTCAGGTGGAAGTGTAAAGTAGCTGCCTGGGAGTTCCTGGTCACACTGTTCCTGAAATCAGGCCTTGTAGCTCTTCGGTGGCGACTTGTGATTTTCCACGCAGAAAGGAATCAGAGAAGCACACATATAAGCTGTCATCTGGTTCCTGATGGGTGGAATGACTTTGGGGTAGTTTCAGTTCGAGATGAATTATGATGCCATAATTGTATTCTTGATTAGGATACTTGGTGTCTTAGAGGTTTTTGAGATCATGTTTGAAGGTGTTTGTGAGACTTGCTGATTTATGAGGCTAGCCCACAATCATTATATCAATGAGCCTGGTTTGTTGTTTGTTTATTTATTTGTCTTCAGCTCCTGCTCTCTCTGTTTGGTAACACTATCTGGCTGAGGCACCTATCCGTGGTGTTTCATTTGGTTGAGCAAACTTATTAGAACCATTTTTAAAACATTCCTAGTGTTTCTGTCTTACTGTATTACCTGGACTTCAGGACATACATATGGTTTTAGCACCAGTTCACCGCCACAGACGCCTTAGTATGTAAGACTCAGATATTTTTTAAACTTTGTACGGTCGTCGTATGCGTGAGCAAATAAAACTGATTAATTTCTCAGACTGATCAGCCCAAAACTGAAGCTGTGCTAGAGATAGCAAAAAAAAGAGCAGTTTTGACAATTGATCCTGTTAAGATGATAACTCAAAAACCATTTGATGGATCTTTTTTCTAATGTTAGCAGAAATATTGGATGGCTGCCGAACTGGAAGTGATTAAATTTTTAGACAGATCACCCCAAAATTGAAGTGATGCCGCTGGCCGGCAGCTAAGAGAATGGTGAAAGCAAGTAGCATTTGACTTGTCAATGTGATGAGTCAAACGGTATTCAATGGAGGTTATTACTGCTTCACAAAAATATTGTATGGATCAAGATCTACACCTGGAATAATTTTCAAACAAATTACCGCAAAAATAGTCTTGTGAACTATTTCACAATAAATCTAAAAGCATTTGTGGATCTTTTTCAAGCTTTGTAGGCACATTGTATGGTTGACAACCTGGAAATGATCAGATTTTGAGACAGATCACTCCAAACGTGCACCACATAGTGATAGCAAAATGAAGGCCAGCTCAGACACTTGATCTTACAAGCATGATAACTAAAAAGGCAGGGAACAGACCAGGATGACGTGCCAGCCTGTTGCAAGGCACACACACACACCATTCGCTCGCACAACCACACCTATTTGGCAACTCCTATTCACGAGTTCAGTCATCAGGCAAGACCAAGTTACTTGTTCACTAATTTTCCTTATTGTTTTGTGGGCAAGGAATTATAATACTGTGAGGCAGAATGACCACACTCAGGAGACTACATTCAGATCAAGAAGACCTCACACTGAATGTGAAGTACGGCGGGGATATAAAGCGTTTCACTCGCTACTGATGAGTCAGCATTCACACAAGGAAGGGGTGTGACATATACCATTCATGAAAGAGCCAAGAGTTAAAACTACTTCCATTTGTAAATACTGTTCTTGTTGATTATAGCTAATCCAGGGTATGTACTGTGCATAAGAACTTTCATTTTTTGTAGTCAGGTTCTCTTATGCACAAGGAACATGTCAGTGTCGTATTAAAAAATAAAATGCTGTGTCCAGTTTTGAACCAATATCAGACATGATTTGTTGAATTTTTTTGGACCATGCGGCTGTGAGCCCTGTTTTCAGACCTAGAGGTGCCTCTCAGTGTACGTCATCTCTGAACTGTAAGCCTTCTTGGATTAAAGCATGCATGGGAAAAAAAATGTCTGTGGCCCCTCCAGGGCTCCATATATACCATCGATGTAAAACATACCATTACCATAGAGGTAAAACATACAGGTGAACACCTAATTAATTGGCTGGGGAGATTATGCAAATGTAAGTGGAATGTGCAATAAATCAATAGATGTAGCTTCAGAGTTACATTTCACAACGAGGATTCATAGCATTCTGGTAAAATCACATTTATTGGCTTTCAAATTTCCATTTTATCCATCCAGTACTTCTAGAAATGGTAATGGTTGGGGAGTGTGTGAGGAGTATGGAGTAGATTGGTGGAGCAGATCATGGGGCTGTCGTTCTGACAGCCCTCACTGCAGTGCTGATGTGGCTTATTTGTCTCAGTGTTATGTGACACTTAATGGGTGGCTTTTCTGGATGACTTCTTTTATTACTTGTTTCCCTTTGGTCATATGGAAAGTTGTATGCAGCTGAAGGGGAGTTTGTCTTCAGTGCTCAACTGTCCTATGAAAATCGTAGAAGCCTTCTTGTTCGGGGCTGACCTCTGTTTGTCCTCTGTTTTGCCTCTGTTTTAGCCTATAGCCTGTACTGGATATTGGCTACCATTAAGGCTGAGTATGATTTGCTGTAGGTGTGCTAGCATGAGGCCTTTCTTCCACACTATTGAATATTTGGAGTAGTTTATTCTTGGCTTGGTTTGCATATTTTATTTGCAGTGCAGGTAACACTTTACTTGAGGGGGCACATATGTATATAATGTAGTACTGCACTCTTACTTAATGTATTAATTAACCAGAAACTAAATGTTAGTTACGTACTGATGTCATTTGTTCATCATTAATCAATCATAACAGCACATGCATTTTATGCAGTAACTATATTTGTTCATGATTTGGACTGGAATAGTAATTGAGTTACTTAGTTACTTGGCCATCCTCACACCAGAGTGTAACTCTCACCACTGTTAAATCCAATACTGTAAGTGTTGAACTTCATGTGGATGTAGGTTTTCATCCCTTTTGGTTCCTGTGGTGGATTGGTTTTTACCCCCCACCTGCTACTAAACTACTGGGGATGTAGCAGTCTTGCTCTTATGGTCGTTCCCAAGCTAATTTAAAATGACTTCATCATTTGCTGGGAGTCATATCCTCTCGACTTGCTTGTGGTCATATTTGTTGTGGTCAGTTTAAGAAGTAGACATATAGAAAATCCAGTCTGGTCTAAATTTATAAAGTTGCTGACTGTATAGCACCTTAAAACAGATGATTGCTGGCCTCTCTGTCTGTTCTGTTTTTATTTGTCCCACCTTTCGAAATCCCATGCCTCGTGCCCTGTGTTGCACCTGTACAGGTGGAGCAGAAACTGGACGATCAGCAGAGAAATGGTTGACCCTGCAGCTATGAGAAGGAGCGTTGGGTCAGCTTTACCGCTAACCTGCAGAACTGGCAGCCTTGCACTGAGCTTGGCTGGAACAGATACTTGGGAGTAGATGTCCTTAATTCTTACATACAAGCTCCAATGGAACCAATCCTCTCTCCCACTTTTTTTTTTAACTGCTATAAATTAGGAACCTAATGCAGGCCACAATATTATAACAATTACTTTTGTAGTCTATAAAGACAGTGATATAATTGGATTGAGCACTGGGGACAGAGTCATACATTAAGAGTTGATTTATTGAAATGCTGGCAGTTGCCTATGTGCCAGGAGTACTATATTGATCTTTTTTGAATGGAGTAGAGAAGCAACACAGTGGCTCTAATAAGTACAGTGATACCTGTGAAGTGTGTCCAGGCCTGCCTGCTTCTGTCTTAATCCAACAGAGGTTAAGAGGCATTGATAATGACAGGACGGCCATGCCCAGGATTCATTCGTGACACTGATTTCTTTTGAACCTGGGGTTCACATTCCATGCTGCTGGCCACTTTGATCCTAGATAACAGGATTAGTTGGACCATTTTATCTCTTTCGATTGTTTTAGCCAGAAGCTGCGCTGCAGTTTGCTGCCTCATTTTTTTTTTAGTGCTGAAGTGAAAAGGGGACAGCCATGAGATGAGACTGCTTACTTATTTTGTTTGTAAGTGGATAATCTGAAAAATATTATGTAGCTGCCGATCACCTCTCTGGTGGAATAGTACATTTCAGATTCTCATTTTAATGTAAAAGCCATTACAATAATCATCAGCAGAACCTGGGCCTATCTAAAATCATTAACATTGCCTCTTTTCTTTGCCTGTGTGCTGTCTCCATACCATGCCTGTGTGAAGTCATCACATTCTCAAATAAATGCAGCTATTTCATTTTAGCGACCTTTGTATAATCCATCAGTAAAAGCTAAAACTCTTATCAAGAGTAGAGTGGGTGCATTAAGCAGGTTCCATGAAAATAGCCCCCGTGTCTCTCACTCAGCAAACCGCTCTATAATCTACGCTTCAGCATATCGTATAAAGCGAACATACCATCATTGCAGCGCTTGCAAAATAAAGACAAAGGGCCTGCAGTTTATTCAAGTGTGGGCAGCGATGGCAAATATGGCTCTGAGATTTATTTACTGGCCTGCATCACGCACACCTAAGAAAAATATTTAATCACCGTCATCCTGGGCTGGGTACATTTAAATCAAATTAGCTTGTCTTAGCAGTTAATGCAGCAAGTAATAATTCATTTCCATGGTATAAAGCACTTCTGTGTTCTCATCGTGGCACCAGTTGTAATTAATCAGTTGAGCTGGCGTGGAAATGTGAGGAAGATGAAGTACAGTTGAGAAGAGCAGTCAGGCTTTATCAGAGCAGGCCCCCACTGAGCTCAGCCTGCCGCTGGGGCGCGTGGTCACAGCTCAGTATGAAACACGGCCAACGAGCCACACACTGGCCCACTAACCTCAGCTCCATGTAACAGCATGTTAACCACAGCTGACCAAGTCACGCTGCCGTATGGTGTAAGTATGTCTCGCGGTATAAATGTGCTCCCTTACCTGCCATGCATTCTGTGATACTCTGCCTTTTTAATCACGCACACAAAAAAAAAATGAAAAACGTTTTTTTTCTGATTGAATCCATTCTTCTGCAAGCTTCATTAAATATGCATGTTGAATGGTTAGATGAGGTTCTGATAGAATAACGAGGTTTTTATATTTCCCTCATATGGGAGAACGCAACCTTTATTAGCCCACTCAAGTTCTCTGAAATAATGACACTTCTAAATAGCTGTATAAACTCTGAATTCAACTTGTGCATGACAGTTTATTTTATGCTTTATAGTGCTATTTGAATAAGTTGTCAGTGTACTATTCCAGGTTATCATCATCATAATAATCGTTAATTATGTAAATTGTCCCTGGCTCTATGCTGGCACTTGGTATATACGCTTGGTACTCTGCCATCCTAGGGAGCCCATGGATGGTGTTTCTGCTAGCAGATAATATTCTATACCTAGGTGTACAAATATTATTTAAAAAAAAAAAAATCCTGCTGATGTTTTATTTTGGATTATTATTACACTTTATATTTTAGTGAGGAAGAACACATCACTGTTTTGAATGTCAATCAAAAAACTATAAAGAGCTTTGTTACCTCAGTTTGAGTCATGCTGTGGGAACACTGGCTTCTTTCGATACACATATCTCCTGAGATTTATGCTGATTTTTTGGGGCAGCTTGTAACAGCTAAACCTTAATATAATATTAAAGCAGTAAAGATGGGGCACTGCAGCATGGTCAGTGCCGGCTGAAGTGAGGTGTGTAAATTGTTGGCCACAACGTTATTCGATCTGATTGCCGTCATTGAGGGAATGGTGCGATGTGTTAGAAATCTTCAATTTTTAGCATCATTCGATTAGATGAATTTATTATTCTGATAACCTAAATTGAAAGCTTTTTTTCTGACTTCACTGAAAAAAAAAATCACAAATATTGGGAAACAAAAATAATGGAATACAATGTACAACATCTAGAAAACATCTATTTTTATTGCTATTATTGAATAAGGAGAACCCGCCAGTCTAAAATTATCAAGAGGCCCAACTACTGATCTAAACAGGAAAAAAAATCATATTAACGGAAGTGCTACCTGATAGGGGGTTGGGGGGAATTTTCCAGTGCAAATTAGCGGAATGACAATACATTGTTTTTATTCTGTGGGAGGTAAAAGATTGATTTGCAGCCCTGAATAAATAATTATAAACATGTCATGAGCCAGTACTTTGAAACCTCTTCCAAGTGGTGAAGGAACTGACAAAATCCTCCATCATTCAATTCAGTCATCTCCATATTTTAGTTTGTAGCTGTATTGCTGCTAACTTTAAATATTGATAAAGTTTAAATATCAGCCAGCCATATTGGCCAAGCCTGACACATCAGACCGATGCCATTATCTTGGTTTTTAATGAATATTAGCCAATAGTGATATGTTGTGCAACTCTAAGGCTAACATTACATTTTTACTTAGCAAACTAGTGTGCTACCTAAGCTCTTAGCCATTGTAGCTGGCTAAAAGGACAACCATTTATTGCACTACAAAACAGACATTTCCCAAAAGCATTGTAGTGCAACAATTATCTTAACCAATAGATAAAACGCTCTGAACCACAAATCAGGGGTGAGTTTCCTGAAAGCCTCCTAGTTCAAAGATCATCAATTATAAATATTAATGAGCCTTAGCATGCCCTCCTGTGTTTTGGAAATTCTTGTCCTGGCACTGTTACTTTGTTCATCTACCTGCAGCAGATGAATTTGAGAGCACACAACCCAGAAATATGAGTATCTTGATTTTACCCCCAAAAATTGCTGACTTTACAGATCAATGCATTGAATTGCCACCTTAAGAAGCATCACACCACAAGACATCAATGCATCATTACTTCCAAAGTCGAAAGCCAAGTGGAGTCCTAGGCAAGCTTCAACCCCCCCGCACTGAGGAGGGCACTCATACTTCTGGGAGGAGGTGGGAGGGGCAGTCATGTGGCGCATACAGAGCACCGCATGATGCCCCCTGTGAATATCCTGGTTAAGTCGGCCCCCCCTCAAAAGATGGCTCCCTAGGTGCCTGCCTATGTCGCCTGATGGGTTGAGCATGGGGGAACTGAAAAGCTAACGCCACACATGGAGTCATGAGCCTCTTTCGCGTCGTCCTTTTCCTGCCTGTGCTGAATTGCATGATATTGTTACAGAACCCTGGCCATGCAGTCGCCTTTTTGTTTTAATTGTCGTAGTTTCCAGTTTCAGGGAAATTCTGCCTCTTTACCACTTGGCACTTAGATATTCATGCTTTATCCAAAGAGAGGATCCAGGAAATAGGACAAATACTGGCTGCGTTTCAGACGTTTGGGAACACAGGGGTCACAGTCTGATATGATAAACAAACAGCAGGCCCTCAAAGCGGAGTACAGTCAGCTAGCATTGTTGAAATTCAGATAGTACAGTAGGGGTCCCACTGGTCAGGCTTCTCCGTGGTCGGATGTCAGCACGGTGTCGTCGACCCGCTCATCCAGCCCTGTCATCCTGGGCATCTTTGGAAGCGCCCTGCTTTGCCAGGAAGAGCCTGACACACGGGCCTCCCGCGTGCTGAAGCCAGAGCAGGTCTGTGAAGTGATAAATTGCAGCGATTTAAAATGTTATTATTAGTATTTGTTTCTTTCTGCTCCCCCCCATAAACAGATTGCATTGTTATGTGTGGCTGCCGTTGAATTAGTTTCAGACTGCTGGGCTGCATATGTTTCGAGGAGAATGAATGTTCACGGAGAGGGGAAATGCACATATCTCTGGGCAGTGCTATGAATAAATGGCCTGTCCCTTAGCGGTAATGGATGTAGCCACCCTCTGCGCACTGTATCAGATGTAATGTAGCCCCGCATTGCCTGTTGTTGCCAGCATATTGATCTGGTTTATTGCTCTTTGTCTTATGCTTAAACAGTCCTTTAAATACTTTTATAAAGCAGCCGTTATGTACTTTAAATCACATGCTGCTGAGGAAAAATGTTCTCTGTATTTTCCCCAGTTTAGTGGTGCTGTTTTGGAGTGCTGCAAGAATCACTGTATGCAGAATAAGGAGGGATAGGGGGCTTTTGTCATTTGCCCCCTCACCCAGCCTAATGTGGATGAAGGAGAACAGAACTAATATAGTTTAGTTCATAAGTATTTGGACAATGACACAATGTTCATGATTTTGCCTCTGTGCATCAGCGCAATGAATTTGAAATTAAGCAATCAAAATGGATTGAGATTTAGCAAAAATATCATAGCAGTCATGTAGGAATTGAAGCCATTTTTATATATAATTCCCATTTTTAGAGGCTGAAAAGATAATTGCACATAATAACAATATCATACTTATAATAATCATTTTACATACTTGGTTGAAAATCCTTTGCTTTCAATGACCACTGAAGTTTGGCATCCATGCACATCATAAGATGCTGGGTTTCCTTCCTGGTGATACTACAGCTGTCTTCAGTTGCTACTTGTTTGTGAAATGCATGTTCAATTGGGTTTAGGTCAGGTCAGGTTTAGGTTGAAGAATATTCCACTTCACTGCCATGGGCTCTTTTGCATTCTGTTTTGGGCCATTGTCCATCTGTCCTGGGTAGTGTTGTCCTATCAGTTTTGGAGAATTTGCTGAATCTGAGCATGTAGTAGAGCCATATACAGTTGTGTTCAAAATTATTCAACCCCCAATGCTGTAAAGGGTTTTAGGGAATTCAGTGTACATTTGTAATTGT
>JAODKE010003961.1:0-13614 GCA_026779605.1 Mormyrus hasselquistii
TGCCACGTAGAATTAAGGCAGTTCTGAAGGCGAAAGGGGGTCAAACACCGTATTAGTATGGTGTTCCTAATAATCCTGTAGGTGAGTGTATATGATACTGAGACTTTGGAGGTCATCTCATCGAAGTGAAGCCCGGTGACTGAAGCTTTTGATTCATTATGGAAAGTAGCTCTGGAAATGGCAAGAGCTGATCCTCAAACGTTTGGATATAGTTTGAGTTTAAGTCTCCCAATAAGGTAAATGAATATTGATATGGCAAAATATGAAATTTATTATCATCATCATCATTATCATTTAGTTCATTTGCTTTTTTAATAGGCCATTTCTCGCCAGCCACGGGGGAGGCTGGGTGTCTAATCGCTTGTTGTAAATCTTTTTCGATTAAAGCGTCTGTCAAATTAATTAATGTCATTATATTCGTATTTATTATTGTACTGGCCAGGGGGGTATCTCACAAAGCAGGATTTCTTGCTTATTGGATTTAAGGTAGACTAAGCCAAATGGACTATATCCACTTAAATGTAGCTACCTTAGACTACCTTAAATCTGACAAGTTATCCAGCTAAGCAAAAAATCCTGCTTCATGAAATACCCCCCTGGTTTGCCTTGCTCCAGAAATCTGTGATACGGCAGTAACACATCCTCAATGTGTGAAATGTCTTCGCTGCCCCCGTGAGACTGTCAAGTTACACCCCAAGACATCTCATTCTTGATTTATTTCCTTGACTGAAATACTCATCCAGCTGTTTCACATTAACATTAGTTACATGTGCCTGATTATTGGAGACTGATCAAATCAGCACACAGCAAGAAGTCATTGCTAAACTGAAATCCAGGTCTTTTCAATTAAAAATACTTTCAATTAAAATGTTTTTTTTTTTAAACAAATATTGTCGTAGTTCAAAATGCCCTCCCTGAGTCCCTGATATGGATTATCTGGTCAGCTTACGGCTGTAGGATGGATGGATGGATACGGACGGTTTTTTTATGTTGTACTATCGTACTACATGTCCCATAGGGCTGTGCACAGGAAGTGTTCTTGCTTTGCGTTCCGTATGAAGAAACACATCACTTATCGGGTATGTTTACCTTGATTAGATGTGGATATGCCCGTCTTGTCGGTTTTCTTTTAGTTTTAATAACGATAACATGGACGACCTGGAGCCTGAAGTGGCGAACCGAGGCTGCACCAGGTCTCTATAGTCTCGACCGGGGGAAAGAGTTACTTTACTGGCCGCTGCGCGCTGTCACTTGTTTGTTACATCCCATTGACTATAATAGTATGATTGTATATTATAAACATATAAAGTGAGACAGTGCGAACATATTACAGTTAATCCGATAGTGTGACCCAGTGTCCAACTTCGATCATATTAAAGCTGCAATAAATGCATTTAAAATATGTAGACGTAGCAATAAGCCTTGAGTAAGGCTATAAGTATAACCGTTTTTAAATTTTGGCCCTACAGATCTGTTTAAAAGATAGACAGTGAATGAAAGGTCACTGAGGAAGCGAAGTATAGGTCAGGTACTGGGGAGCTGAATCTCAGGTGTTTGCTATCGGCTGTTATCTGTGTTTTAGTGAGAATGGGAGAGGAAACGTTGCAGTATTTCCTTAGAAAAGGGAAAATTGAGAATGAGGACGCGGCGGATGTCGGGTGGTTCCATGCCGCCAACAGCAGGTCCGGAATCGCGGAAGGACTGCAAGGTAAGCGCCTCCTATGCGTTTATCGCAGCGGTGGTTCCCAGATATTGGAAAGTTTTCACTGGGTATCATATTTCTGAAGGTATTAACATTACAGTATTGAGTGTCTAAAATGTGTGATATTTAATACATAAAAACCCTACAAGGGATAGTTAAATATTTGTACTTCAGCCCTTCTGGTTGTTTCTCTTCTCCAATTTGATGCAAGAAATAAACTAAATCCAGATTAATAATTTCCCATTAAATTAGGTTCTTCCTTGATGATTGAAGCGGACATCATTCTTCGAGGTCATGACCCTGCAGAGCCCATTATGGCTCATCCACCTGCCACTGACAGTGATATCACCTTGCATGACTGGCTGAAAGAGGTTTTGATGTCTGAAAAAGGAATTAAGCTAGATTTCAAAAGGTAGAGTTGTTTTGTTGCTTACTAATGCACACTAAAATTGAGCCAGTCAGAAAGCATAGTGTGTTTGGATGTGCATATTTTCACTTTGTGCCGTTGTAATCTTATTACATTTTCTCCGGATGTCCAAAATCATGGGTTTAGATAAACTGGTCCCTAAACTGCCTATAGTATATGCTTGCATTTGTGAATGGCACTGGTACACGACATTGCCAGGGATGGTATTCAGGCTCCACTGTGACCCTGTTCAGGTTAACCAGTTGGAAGATGAATGTTTAATATTTCTCACTATAATAATATTGGTAAGTTTTGACATGGTCTTAATTAACATCATGTTGAAAATCTCAGCAAATCGTGAATGGTTTTGGACTATAGCCTTCAGGCTGTGGCACCCTCCATGAGACTACTGGAAGAGGTCAGGGGGCGTTTGCTTGGCCCCGTTTGGATCAACGCCGACATCCTCTCAGGCCCAGGAGGGAAAGCCACCCCACTCAACCCTGCATCTTTCCTGCAAGCAGTCAGTCAAGGATTGCCAGATGACGTGCTATCTCTTGGTTGGACCACAGGGTGGAGCCCCGACACAAATAATCCAGGTATCCCAACTCATTTTAATTAAGATATGTTTATCTGAGAATTAACTTTAAAAAAAAAATATTACAGTGTAGTGTGTTTTTAGGAACTGAAAGCAACCAGTGTTTGTATTTTAGATACTCCCTGCTGTCAGAGCCTGACATGCACTCTGAAGTCTCATACATAAATTATCCAAGACACCCTGGCTGAATTAAGTGCTCCCCTCTCGGGTTAAACATTCTGATATTGCAGAAATCGGATAAATGCAGTTTTCTGTATCAAGCCGTGGTAGGAGCTCAAGGGTTATACTGTGTTTGGGACTGGTCCTTCATAGCTGGGAAACATCTGAATATCTTTTGAAAGAGAGTCATTGACTTTGAGGCAAACCCAGCTTGTTGGAAGACCTTCTTGCATCATCAAAGCATCGAAGAATTGTAGAATCATGGCAGCTTTGACTGCCTAGCAGTATATGCTATGTAAGTGATGTGTGGTTCATAAATCAGACATTTAAAGCGCATAATTGGAATTGTTTGTCTCTAACATCCTTCATGAGTGACACTCTGGTTTTCCCATGCTAGGGTATAGCTGGGAGATGGTGCAGGAGATGGAAAAGGTGTGTAGGCATCTGAAACAGCCTGTCACCTTTCCTGTTCGAGCTGCACTTCTGGCCCAATCCTTCCACCAGCTGCAGTGGCTTCTTCAGCAGTCTAGCAGGTACGCCTGAATGTTTATAATCCATGTCATTGGGGTTTGGACCTAGCAGGTACGCCTGAATTTATGCACTGCAGACCCTACATATACCACTCTGTCAATGGCAGTCTAAAGTTTATGCTGAATTGAAGAGTACTTACAATTTTAAATAATTGCAGTCACTTTGTAAGCACTTCACTTAACATCTATAACTGGATTTCGATTTCACATCAATAAATCTGATGGGGAAAACCTGCCATTGATTTTGAAGCTTTTGTGGATCTGAGCTGCATTTTAGTTATCCTAATCATAACATCAACTCCTCCTGTCTCTGTGGGAAATATCAAGTTTTGCATAGTATAACAGGTTTTTTTTGGAATGTAATGAACAAACTCTTATGTTTTTTGTTTGTATGTTGTACTATATTTGCTTTGCGTAGTGAGACTTTTTACACACATACTGCTGCTGTAATGTGTATATATAAAATGCTGTTACACATTTCTTTACATTTTAAAGGTCGAAGAATAATCAAAGATTTTTCCAGACCTTTTCTAATTTTGCCTTGCCACATTACATTTTATGAATCAAATCATCTGTGCACTGCAGTTTTTAACAGCAAAGCAGCTGCTCTAAATGACGAGTCCATCTCTGTTCCCCATTCTTTCAGATACAGTCTGACTGTGTGGACAGCCCACACTGATGAGTGGAGTGTGGAGGACTTGCTTCCCTACAGGCAGAGCATCGACCACAAAAGAGTCTACTATGACATTCCGGCGCAGCAGCTTGCTGTGCTGAAGAAACTCAGCTCAGCCACTCAGAAAGACATCAGTTCAGGAACATGAAATTAAGCAAAGTGGAAACTAAGGTTTGCTTGCTTTGTTGACTTCACTTTTTTTTTTAGACAAAGGGAATTAGGGGAACAGTTGTTTTATAATTAAGGAATATCGAACAGTTAAGCATCATGAAAAGTTTGGTGTTATCGATGTCTGGGTAGCGTTGACAATTCTGTTTTCATGTTGGCAAAACTACCCAAATAAAAACTTCCCAATTCAGACTGCAGAAGCAGAAACATATGGACTGCTTTTATTTTAATGTTATAGAATCTTTAGTCATGGGCAACTTTATTGAGATACTCATGTACTGCTTTTATATATATATTTTTTTTTAACTCCGAGCATTATACACATGATTACCTGTATGGTGCTATGAATGACTCAGTCATGTGTTCTGTGTGAAAAGCTCCATCCCATCCATTGCTTGAACAGTGAATAAAACGGTGATAAGAGGCAAGAGCCGTATTAACTGTGAGGTTTACCTAATTAAGCCAAATGTTCTATTGCTACAGCCTTATAATACAAGGTGCACCCCCCCCCTACAGTTTGCTTTACACTTGGAAACATCTGCTGTCAACAGAGAAGCACACACTGTAGCC
The DNA here is from genome assembly GCA_026779605.1 of Mormyrus hasselquistii. NCBI lineage: Eukaryota > Metazoa > Chordata > Actinopteri > Osteoglossiformes > Mormyridae > Mormyrus > Mormyrus hasselquistii. Next base: position 4,804 of record JAODKE010003961.1, read on the forward strand.
TGCTGCTTACAATCGTACAGACTGTTTCCGCAATGACACAAAGAAGCCCTGTTCTTGACATTTAAAATACCGGTAAATTTATACATGAGTGCATATAATAATTGCCTGTGTGTTTTGAGAAGTGCGAGGTTCTCTACTCATTGTATGATACATCCTAATTTCTCTGGATTAACTCTCTTACTCACTTTACTTAATTTTCACCCTTCAGGTAATGCAAAGAGCTGTCTTAGGCTAGACATGCACTGATCGGTGTTTGAATATGGGCCTGTGAAATTTCACTTCACTTTCTAGTGTAAATCCAGTGAGAAGTTTTAGGCTTACATGGTTTCTTCCAATATAAAAAAGTGACAACATTGTAATAAATGAAATTATCCATAAGCTTATATGTCCAGTGTTATGACTCTAAGAAGGGGGTGGAGGGGCTCCTGTTATAATACAAATATATCCATACTTCATGAGGAATGTTAGTTTTTTCCAGCATTTATATGGAGCTGGGTGCTGTTTATTGCTCATGTTTTTTTATATATGTGTGAACTGTATATCATGTTCACTTTCAGAATTATTTCAGCATTAAACAAACTAAAACTACTAGCTGAGTACTTCATATTTTTACCAGTCTTTATGCCATTTTGATGTTTTCCTGAACTGAGATGACAGCAGAAGCAGATGTAGGATGTGAAAGCATTGCAGATCAACAGTTAATTGTTCCTGTTAGAATTTATAAATTACTAAGAAGCCTTTATAATGAATATATATATATGGGAGTTTTATTAATGTATCCATTATTTTTATTGTGCTGATAATCTGCAATATTCAGTGTAAGAAAGATTGCAGAGTACACAGCACCCACAAGCATATCTCCTGTGCAGGGCTAGGGGGATTTTTGAGCTTTTATGTGGTACTAAAGCAGACTCTGTCTCATTGAAGCAGGTTGATTTGGTGCTAGGCAGGCTATTTTGGAGCTTATTCAAAGTGGTATGAATTTCTCTCTTACGGTGGGCTGCGCAAGGCGTCTGAGGGTTCAAAACAAGCAAGTGCAGCCCCGATTGTGTGGACACATGCTGATTTGGGGTATGGAAGGAGATAGATGACTATACCTTTTGCATTCACGTTTTCTGATTCAGACGTTAAATTATTACAGATGCTGGAGTTATAGTCAGGGTCATGAATATTTGGACAAAGTTTCCTTCACCAATGCTTCTTTTCTTTCCCAGGATGTTCCAAACTGTGGTTTTTGTCACTCCTATTGTTGTGTTTCTGTTTTCGCAGCCTAAGGATGGCCTTTGTTTCTGTTTTCGCAGCCTAAGGATGGCCTTTTTCACATGCATACTGAGTTCCTCTGACCGCATGTTGTATGTTCACACCTCGGTCTTCCAAATGCAAACAAGGCACCTCAAATTAACTCCAGGCCTTTTATAGTATCTGCTCAATTGATAATGAAAGAATGAAGGCATTGCCCACACCTGTCCATGAAATAGCTTTTAAGTAAATTGTCCAATTACTTTTGGCCCCTTTAAAAAGAGGGTGGCACATGTTAATGAGCTGAAACTCCTAAGCCCTTCATCCAATTTCAATGCTGACACCCAAAATGAAATCCGAGAGTCTGCACTTTATGTCCACGCCCATTGTATACTGTAACTTCAATTGGAATATTTTTCGGTAAACAGGTAAAATAATAAAACTTGTGTCAGTGTCCAAATATATATGGACCTAACTGTAAGGTAAGTAATGATAGGGCATTGTTATGCTAATGAGTTATGAATATACATAATGGTGTGCTAATTTCATAAACAAAATTCTCCCTGAACTATATATATAATAATCCTCTATCTATGTATATATCTATATATGCCCATTTTACATTTAAAAATGCTGAAGTTATGCAAGTAATCCATGTTTACAGTAGTCTTTTGTAAATGTGAAAAAATGTAAAATGTGATAACAATTAGAAAGGTAGAGGACCATGTGATGTCACAACAGTAATACACAGGAATTTGGAAATTGTTTATTTACAATGAATGATATTCAGCTACGATCACATTACATACATGGGAAATAAAATATCAAAATGTGCCTTCTGTCATCCGTTTCACTATGCAGAACAACAGCCAAACAGTGAGAATTACAGCTTCCTTTCAGAATTGTTTCCATTAAAAGACTTAAAATGCTATATATAGATTTACACTGGATCTGAGATTGATAATATGAATAAATTAATGGGTATGTGAGTCATTAATGTGCATCATCATGTCTAACCAGGGTTTTATCAACTGTCTTTAGTTTGCTTCATTAATAGAACATTTTAAATTCATCTTTGGTGTCTCAAAGGATGCAGTGTTTTGTACTTCAATTGTCAAAAAAGGATGAACAAACAGACAGTTTGTGTATACACATTTTTTTTGACAAACCGTTTATAGATTTAATTTTCTCTCAGTCACATACATGCATTCCTTTATTATGAGCCTTGGTCCTACAAAAAGGATTCTTTATTTTTAGGTACTTACATAGCTAGCATGTGAAAGCGGGATGTACAGTATCGGAGGATATTACAGTTTATTACATAAACATCAATCAGATAAAGTGCTTTAAAGCAAGTTTTAATTCTGTGAATATAGTATTATTAATATCGTTTGCTCTTTACATCACCATATAAAATATACCTCACTATTATAGTAGTATAGCAACATTCACAAAATAACCTTCACATTCTTGTTATTTCAGCTGAAGTATAGTGCAGTATATTTTACATGGCAAAATGTAACACAATAATAATAATAGAATAATAATAATAATAATATAATCATAAAATTAAAACTATATATGTAAACCCTAAAATGTGAAGTAGGTCATTACTATTTACAGCTTTGAATAAGCCATAAAGAATAGTGTGTAAAATATCACAATGGTTTATGTTATGGTCTGAGATTTGCTTTTTATCTCATAATACTGCACATTTCAGTAGCATCCATGAAATCTGCTGACAAAAGTATCTTCTTCATGAAGCAGATCCAAATCTAAACAAAGCACAAGCCATTTTTAAATTGCCATTCAAAATATGGCTGGCTGTGTTCTACATTAAAGATGATTCACATTCACACACATGAGCTATAGCACAAATAACTTGCAGCTTTTAAAATGGATACTGGCTCCTGAAACTATGGTTTATAGGAGTATCAGCGGCCAAATATCTCTTCAAAGTTGACTAGTTGTTTGATTTGCTCTGTTTGCATGGAATGACGACGTAGTAACATCTTCTTGGTCTTGAGATCCTTGGGGAAGTTGGGAACACAGGGAATTAGGGATTTGGGCCCCATATTAGCTGACATCCCACAAGCTGGTTTCATGCTGCTGTTTGTGGCTGTGTTGCTGCTGCCGCCAATGTCAGGGATAGGAACATGGGGATTTAGTGGTGGCAGGTACCCAGGTCTGGTGTGGGATATGTGATCGAGGAGTAGGGCTCCGGACCCCCTGCGTTCTAGTATGGCTGGGTTTCTCCTGGCCAAACTCTCCAAGGACTCTCTGGAGTTGGACAAGGTGGAGGAACGGGTTGAGACCAGCTTCCTCTTTTCTGGTGCACTCTTGTAGTCATCAAGGCTGCTAGACTGGGGCAACTGTGAATCAGAGCTATAGTGGTCAATTCCTATATTTCGCCTTTGGACAATGTTGCGCAGACTAGACACAGCCAGATTGGGCAGGCAGTCAGGGTCTTTGTGCACTGGGATGGGTGCTGCTCCACTGTTACGGTGGAGATCAAGGTGTGAGGAAGAGTGAGATGATGAGATGTCATCATATGACATCTTCCGACCCAGGCCCCTCCCTCCTCCTGAGACATCTTCATTGTTAACCCCTTGGTCCAAAGCTATGCTCAGACCCGCTGTATCTCTGATGTCAATGCTCTGCTGGCGGGTAACTGGGGCTCGAGGAATTCTCAACCCATTGATCCTGAAAGAGAGCTCCTCCTCTGGAGTGATGTCCACTAGGTCTTCAGTAAATGAGGATGCTTTGGTCTGCTGCAGCAGCAGAGAAGATGGGATCTTCAACCAAGGTTCAGAATGCAGTCTTTGCAAATGGAGGAGCTTAGCTACTCCGGGCTGCACAGGGCTTGGGTCATGCATCGGTGAACCTGGTTGAGAGGTGACACTGTTGGAATTCTGGAAATTGAATATACGTTTCTCGAGCTGGGGGTCGGGGACTTGTTGTGAAGTACGGAGCTCTATTTCAGAGGGAGACATGCAGGACATGGGGGTGTAGTGGAGCTGATCCTCCAAGTTAGGTAGTGGAGGGACGTTGAGGTACTGCTTAGTCATCTGCTTCCCTGAGGGCAGCTTGTCAGTAGTGATAATGATAACCTCCTTGCCTCTGGCTTTACACGTGTCAAGCAGCACTTTGAGCATATCCTTCTCATTAGCATTGACAGCGTGGACCAGGGCTGAGGAGCCCGAGTGATCCTCTAGGCTGGGGTCAGCGCCGCTCGTCAAAAGCAGGGAGACGACCTCCACGCCGGCCCGTTCCAAGCAGGCGTGCATCAGAGCCGTCTTCCCTAATTTGTCCTGGATATTTGGGTCGGCACCATTTTCCAGGAGGTACTTGATCATCTTGGCTTTGCTCGCACTCTGCTGGTCGGCATGTTTCGTCTTGCAGGCGATCATCAGGGGGGTCTCCCCGCGTTCATTGCTCTCATTGATGTATGCTCCACCCTCCAGCAGCAGGCGGGTTAGGCGCAGGCGGCGCAAGTAGACAGCCTTCAGCAAGGAGTTGCCATCTGTGCGCACCTCTACAGAATCCCCCATTACGTCTACTCTTCCGGTGACTGTGGCATCATGGGAGATCACAATGCTGTTCTTCCGGGATCTGAGAAGAAAACAAGGTGATACACTGTTTGTCTATATATACAATTTGACAATGTAGCTTTATATATCACAGGTAATAAAATCTTTTAAAATGTTTTCAATATTCTTCATTTTGTCCCATTTGTCTTACATTATGTCCATCTACTAGTTGAAAGCAAAGTGAAAGGAATTAAAATTTTTACTGTAAAAAAAAATGCCTTGTTCAAGTACAATGCATATCTTTTTTCAGGAAATAAAATAATTAAAAAAAGAGATTTAAAATAAATAAATAACACAATTGTATCCAGTTTAATGAAGAATCAGCGCCTGCTGCTATATGGAAGTTAAATGTCTTTATATATAACTATGTGTATGAATTGAATCGTAATCTCTAAGACAAATATTTTGTTTTTGAATGACATTACTGGTGTCTGACAACTGAATTATTCCAACAAAGCACTCAAATATTTCAAATATGCCTCTCAAGAATTCTATCTTTATTCTAGTTATAATCAAGGCAAACTGCACAGATCAGCTACCAAAAATTGGTTTTATTTTCTGTCAAGCCATGCACCCATTACCAAATGCTGTATATTTCCATTCTAAAATAAGTCCTGCATTAAGAATTAGTGTTTTATTTGGGAAATGTACCAAATACAATATAACATCTCAAAACATGGAAAAATGCGTTCTTGATCATTCTGCTTTGAGGGTTTTAACACTGCTCCATATGGGCTAGATCCCTACAAATTTTTAATCAATACATCGAATGAACACCGTACTGTCAATGGAAACACTGGGGTTGACATCAACATAATAATAATCCCTTCAGTAAAACAACTGAGTAAAATTTGTGAGAAAACCAGTACACCCAAGAGTCTGTTTAAGTCTGCTTTATTGGGTGAAATGATTGTCGGGTCGGATGAGAATGACTGAGAATGGTCTCTAGTGGCAGAAATTTGATAAACTGATATTCAGACTGCAGTTCGTTCTTCATGTATTTGTCTTTGGCCTTGAACAGAAAGCATGCATAATCACTGCCCACTCGTCCCTCACTTTGTACCGGAGTGGAATTTGCATTTAGCTGTAATCATTGAAGAAAGACACCTAGTATAAGGTTTTCAAGTAAAACTGTGCAATTTTATAGTCTTCTCCTTTAAGCATCCGATTTGGTATGATTGAACAGACCTACTACTTCAGAAGCAACATTTAAAAACCAATGAAGCTCATTGAATAGTCAGTATATTTATTCAAAATGATCATTGCCGTTTATTTTTTGTTGTCACTTACCTGATTATCCTCAGACTATCCTACTTTATCATGGAAAAATAACAAAATTACAATTGGATCGTGCTACAAGAGAGACTGTCTTGTCCCAATGAATGGTAAATCGCCTGTAACAGTCCCCTCCCTCGTTCATAAAAGCCAAAGAGCTCCACTCCCACACCTCAATGACACAATCTTATCATTCCGGACTGTACTACATTAAAAATCAGCCTTGGGATTCTCTCCGTACATGCACACCACAGATGCATAGGTATGATAAAAAATGCTAGTGAGCAAGCGGGGCCGGGGTTCCCGTGATGTATTGTGCCCATTGAGGGTTGAGGTGTCCCGCAAAGCATTTTTCCAGCTCAAAAACCCATCAGCACAGCAGGAAAATGCTCAGTATGCCAGCTGGCCAATCCAGCCCAGTTATTATTCAGAGCAGCCTTTGTTATCTTTGCTAACAGTCTGGTGAACAGAAATGTCATACTCCCTGCAGTATAGCCGAATCCTCTTCTAAAGAAAGGTGTGTCTTTTGAGGTTCTTCTCTGTAAAGTTCAGTGTAAAATTCCCAAAGGTATTATTTGTTCGGTAACGCTTTTCATTAAGTGCAACTTCATAATACATTCATAATGCATTCATAGAACATTCATACGCAGCATACAAGTACACCTTAACATCCTAACATCCCTTAATAGCTTTATTTATTAATACATTAATAACAAAAATGTTATACATGATTATACAATTATAATGTTTGTTATTAGTGTATATTATAGCTGTTAAGGATGTTAAGGTATACATACATGATGTTTATGAATGTTTTATGAATACTTAATGAATGCATTATGAAGGTGCACTGAACGTTTTATGAATGCAATATAAAAGCATTATGAAGGTGCAGATAATGCAAGGCGATATCATTTGTTCATACATTTCAGAACTTATTGATCAATATCACACCACTGACAAAGTATTAAGCTACCAACAGATACCAAAATTTGGATAATAAAAAAACCCCACAAGACAGCCACTATATCACTGTAAACCACAGCAACTTCAAATCATTAAAATAACAGGTAGTTCTTTTGATCTCTCCACTTTTCACTGGATGTACAGTAGTCACAACATATATGTAAATACCTCTTATTTTGACAATTTTTCAGGTCCCCACAAAAATCTGTGAATGCAATCAAAAAATGGGTTTTTTTCCCTAATGGGGACAGTTTTCTGGTCCCCATAAGGGAAAAATCAATTTTATTAAAATCTGTGACTGCAATTAAAAAACTAAAAATGCAAAAAGCTCTTGTATTTTGCTTGGTTACTTATGATTATGGTTAGGGCTGGGTAGGGGTTAAGGTTGTCATAGTTAGCGTTAGCATTTTTCCCATAGAAGTGGAAGAGCAGTCCCCATATTGATATGTTTACCCGACATGTGTGTGTGTGTAAGTATGAAAGTTGCTTTATTATTTGGTAAAAAGGTTGGATAAAGTTGATGAATTCATCTGTAAACATTTGCAGAATCATATTCAACTAATAAAAATATTTTAATGGTTGTCTTTCTATGAAATTCTTTTTGTATTCATTTTATATTGTCATTGCATGCAACAATTTATTAAAATGTAAATAAATGCTAAACTCTCTTTTACCTTATATTGCAAGATGTTTCAGCAATATTTAGTTTAATGTAATCCTTAATAAATGTCAGAAAAAAACAGTCAAACAAAAAACTTAAAATATTTTCATTCAATTAAATTTTCAGAAATTCTGATCAATCTCCACACTTTTCTAAGCTTATATTTTTGTCAATTATACAACATAAATGTCTCACAAAATTAGAGACAGAATTAAATGTAACAGTGTTGCTACAACTATGCACAGATTTTTATTTTATTTAATTTGGCACTATTGAGCAGAGGGACAAATATAGTCACAAAATGTCTATTCTTATGTTTTGTTTTTCAACAGCTAAAAACTGCTACAAAATCGGCAGAGATGTCCCAACTTACCACCAGTTTTTCCTTCCTAAGAACACTGTACTCCTTTGAATTACATCCTTGTAAAGTATCTGATAATCCACATTAGGAAGGTCTGACTGTACTCTTTAAAGCATTTGGAGAAAGGAGCTGAACAGGAACAAATTGATGGGAACATTAAAGACAGACAGAGAGAGAGAAAGATGTGAACAGAAGACAGGTCTGATTATGGAAATGATAGCCATAGAGGGCGTGCAAGCATGTGAGAGAGTGAGGGAGGCGGAATAGTCAGCCGGCTGGCTTGTGGAGGACAGATTGAGATAAACTGAGGAAGGAGTAGAGAGGGTATCCATGCTGACTGACAGCAAAGGTACAGCCAATAAGAAAGCTTCTCTCAAGGCCAGCTCCAGGAATACAAGAGGCAGATGTGTTCCTGAGACTCACCGTGTTATAGATTTGGCACTGAATTACATTTTCTTTTGCATATTTACCTTTACTCTCCTTGTTCAGATAGCAGGCATTCTGCTTGAGGATGGCCATTACTATACAACGGAGATGCATTTTGGGCCCCGCAGATGAGAGATGATTCTGATTTCTCATGTTTATCAGTGGCGGAGCTAGACTTTTATTTAAGGGGGGGGGGGGGGTCAAGGGTGAGCGAGGTTTTCTCAGAATGGTCCATATAAATGTGAAAAATGAAGGAAAAAAAAGCTTTTTTCTCGGCCCCGCTCAGTAAACCC
>JAODKE010003962.1:0-13598 GCA_026779605.1 Mormyrus hasselquistii
GAGCTAGATAAGATTTTAACAACTCTGAGCTATTAGTTAAGTTCTCCCCAAGTGAGCTTGATGGGCCGAATGGCCTCTTCTCGTTTGTATATTTCTTATGTTCTTATGTTCATAATGCATGATGGGTGTAGTTTATGATTTCTCATTGTACAATACAATACGGACAACTTTGACTGGTCATGGGGATCTTGCTAACTAGCTTCTTGAAAGCAGGAGATTCCACCATTGACAGTGGCAAAATATGTTCGACTATATACTCTGCAACAAATCTTCTGACTCCTCAAGGTACAAGTGGCATGATGGCAGACCGTGTGAAACTTATGCCTTGTCCACACGTACACGGGTATTTTTTAAAACGGTGTTTTTCCTCCTCCGTTTAAAAAAAATAATAATAATTAAGCGTCCACACAAACATTGTCTTCTAAAATATTTCCGTCCACATGAAACCGCTAAAATGTACTGTCAAAAGCATGCCAAACCAACAGGCGGCGATATAACTCTAACCGTACTGCCATGTTAGCCAATCAGAAGTGTAATTGCCAGTCCTGTTAAGTTGAAAACCATGGCGCATGGAAGAAGAGGGGAATCGTACGTGTGGACTGACAATGAGGTACAATTATTACTTAATGTTACACATGAGTATAAAGTTAGGAAAATTCAGGAAAGTGTAGACTGGGAGTCTTGCCAGTCTAAGTATGCAGACATCCTAGCTGTTTTCAAAGAGCAGTACCCTTCTGAGATGTCCACAGAGTTTCCTCATCACAAGGAGGACATAACCAGGGCCATCATCACCACCACGCTGAAGGCCATACGGGGGAAATATAGGCAAGCAGTAGACTCCGGTCGAAAAAGTGGTCATGGCAGAATGGTTCTACTATACTTCGAACTATGTGAGCAGATATGGGCTGGTTCACCAGCAACGACTACCATTCCATTCGGTTTATGTTATTCATGAACTCTGACACCCTTTAATAGAGCTTTTAGTCATCACAGTTCGGATTCTGCGTCCACTTCCTCTGCATTTGACCACTCAGTTGCAGAAACGTCAGATGTGTCCAAATTCAAGAGTCTGATGGCAGCAGTTTGTCCGCCTCCGTGGTGAAGGAGAGAAGAGATGTACTTCATGTATGTATGACATGTTTGTTGATTGTGAAGAAGTGCTTATATGTCTACGCACTGTGTCTGTTGCAGTGGTGGAAGAATTACGCAGATATTTTACTTTAAAAAAAGTCAATACCACATTGTACGTACTCCGTTATAAGTAAAAGATATGCATTCATAATCTTAACTAAAGAATTATCAAATAAATGTAGTGGAGTAAAGTACAACATTTGTCTCCAGAATATAGTTAACTATATACTTATCAGAGTTGGGTATGATTACCTCAAAATGTAATCAAGTAATCCTTGTCAATGTAACTATAATCTGAATACACGTTTGCCATATAATCTGGTTTGATTATAGTACATACATTTTGCAATCTGATTACATAATCCAGATTACATGTAGTCCACTACTTCCCAACTCTGATACTTAAATACACTTGTACTTTTTTTCACCACTGGTTTCTTGTGATGTTTATTTGGCTAATTTGTTTGATGAAACATGCGTCATCATAATCTAGGTCTATATAGTTTTAGCAGTATTTAAATGATCTTGAAATGGTTATTTTGATGTACTGCTTTCCAGGCAAAACCTAGGGCACACAAACAGGACAGACTTACTGTATAAGAAAACCTCCAGCTGAGACACAGCTGCTGTATGTAGTTGAGGAAGACATCCCGGTGAAAAGGAGAATTTTGGACATGATGGAGGAATCAGAGAGGCAAGCCTGTGAACATTTTAGTAACTTATCTACTAATCTTCAGAGACTGACAAGTTCAATTGCAGTTGGAGTTTCACTGCTGAGACACGTTTTGCATCCACCACCTCAACCATTCAACATGCCACCGTACCAAACCGTAAGTCCTTATGGACACATATATGCATCTGTATCACTACACGCAACAGCTGCCACATTTCCACCCAACACTACCATTATAGAATCACCACATACATCTGACTCCAGCTCACCTGTGCAGCGAGCAGGACAGTTTAACTTCACACAAACTCTGTTTCAGGATGATATTTGACATTCTTGACAAGACAAATTAGGAGGTTGTTGTTAGGGCTGCATCTTTATATTCTATTTTTATATTTTGCTTTATGTTCAATACTTTATAAAGACTAGACATTTTAAATCTTAAGAAGGGCTCAACATTTTTTTGAGGTGTCAAATTTTTCAGTTGGTAGGCAGCTCCAATGTTGTAAGCACTGACGGGTTAGCAGTGGAGTACAAGAGGTTTGTTATTCATGAACTCTGACACCCTTTTCAAGTTGTTTTCCTGAAAAGCTCATTTGGTACTCTGTTGTCATTGGCAAGTGCCTCCAGTTCAATAAAAAAAAATATTTTTGTGTCTCACTTGCTGTTTTGTCAATGCCAATAATCTGAATAATCTCAATACAAAAAGAGATTGAACGTTGTACAGATAGTTACTGATTACAATAATGCTGTGAATTTCACTGTGCTGTAAACTCACAGTATATAGACAATAACAACCAAATACAGCATATATCATGTTCAGGTTAAACAAAATGACCTTCACATCGCTTTCTTCTAAAAAAAACCTTTAACTTTAAACAACACATTAGTTTCCTTTCATACATGTTCAAGGTAACACTGCATGAACTGTAAGCAAATTCGCCTGGTGTGTAACATACACACTCACACACAGAGTACCATACACATACAGTACTGCAGAGAAGACTGTGGCTGACATAAGAACTACAGTCCCTTTTATGGATCAAGGAATTCCGTAAGGACTCTTCGGACCCTCTTCCTTTTAGCTGTGAGGCAGTCGGCTCTGAAGTAAGTCTGTGTGGCTGGTTGGTTGTTCTTGTCAGGCTGAATTGCCTCAGTGACTCTGTTCTCATCCATAGTCTCCTTAATGGCCTCACAGTAGTTATGGAGCACAAAACAAGCATAGATAACAAAGGGAAGGTCATTTAGATTAATGTCCATTGCCCTTCTTAGTGCTCCAAACCGTGCTTTCAGTCTGCCAAAAGCACATTCAATAACCATCCTAGCCTGACACAAGGACAGTCCAAAATACTGTTCCTGAGCAGTACTTCCTCCATCTACATACTCCTTCATGAGGTGGAAGCAGAGTATGCTGGGTCCCCAAGAAGGAAAACTGCAATGGCCTCCTCATATTCTATAATTTGTTTTTTTGAGGAGGGGATCGTGCAATTTTTCAGATGTGTGTTCAGCATGGAATTTGCAAAAATACGGACACTACCAGGCCATTTCACTATGACATCAATAAAGGAATACTTGTAGTCACAGGTAGCTTGTATGTTAAGAGAAAATCTCCCCTTTCTGTTCAAGTAATCCATGGAATTTGTGGATGGCTGCTTTAGTTCTACATGGGTCCCATCCACAGCACCGGTGCATTCTGGGGTACCATGGGCTCGGAAAAACCCTGCTACAAGTTTCTCTACTTCGGCCTCAGTGACAGATAACTGTATGTACAGAGAGCCCAAGTGGACTGTAATCGCTTTGCATACTTGCCTTGCTACTTTTGAAACCACCTGTTTTGACAATCCAAATGCATTTGCTGTTTTGCGAAATCTCCCCTCGTCTGTTAAATAGTAGAGTGTGCAGGCGACTTTTTTGATTTTCATTACGGTCGTCTGCCCTTCGATGTGTGGGCGAAGCAGCTCACTCAGAGACAACAGCGATGTCCTGGACATATGAAAATTGTCCCGCCATTCATCAGCAACAACCACTTTGTTCTCAAAGTTGTCCCACCAACTAGAAGTCCGACCAGGGCTCATCCAAAATCGATGATGCCGGCAGGGGGTCTGTACAGGGCGTGTCAGGTAAAACAGTGTTGGTCGCCTGTGTTGGTCAATATAATGCGAGAGTGACTCAATATTTATCTATACACATGTAAGAAGTTCTGTCAGCATGGTTAGCACGAGCGCTATTTCGGCGCTATTTGAGTCCGCCATTGCTCAAACTCGCCTAATGTATACAGCAAACAGCGCACGCTCTGACGTTAAACAAAGTGGACAACGGCGCACAATCTGACGTTTCGAGCCGAAAACTCCATTTTCTCTGTCTACATGTCGACGTTGACAACAGAGTTTCTTAAAATCTTCACCCTGGATGGAGTTCTGCAAAAGCTCTGTTTTCAGTGACCTAAGACGCCGTTTACATGTGGACAAAAGCCCAAGACGAATAGAAAAAGGTATGTTTTAAAAAATACCCGTGTACGTGTGGACAAGGCATTAATTTCTGCTGCTTTGGCTGATCACTCTCGCCGCCCATTTTCTTTCTCTTCTCAGTCAGCTGACTGCTTGCATGGTAGCGCTCGAGGTGTTTTTTTCAAATTGCTAGTGCTATTTCTCGACGTCGACAGTTCTTTAGGGTTTGGGCAAAGATTGCACTTGAATAAAACATTCTTTTTGTTCTTATCCCTGACGATGCGCAAATGTCCACCTTGCAAAAGTACTGTCTTCTGCCACCTCACCAGAGAAACAAACCTTATGTGATGCCCTGTGCAAGGGGCTCAACTAACCATGAACAGGAAATACAATACGCGAGCAATTTTTTTCATAACAGATAGTTAATATGAGGTCTTGCGATCTTGCTGTTTTAAAACAAATACATTTTTGGTTAACGCGTAAGGCACGCGTTACTGAACATGTACCAAGTAAAATATTACTGAAAATTGTTAAATAGTGTCTTACATTACTATGTTACAGCAAAAAGTAATCCATTACTGTAACTCGTTACTTTTGTAATGCGTTACTCCCAACACTGAATATGACTCGTGTGCTAGAACTTGTATGGGTCAAAATGAGTCACGACGCCGCGTTACCCTTGTTCACCCCTCTTGAGACAAAACCACGACTGCCTACGAGCGTCGGTATGCCAGTTGCTACCATTCATTGAACAACCTGTGCTATAACTCGCTTTTCATTTATTTCATCTAATTGCTTTTGTATTTATGTATTTTATTATTAAGCAGCATGTCGCGTCAATCAGCACACGGATCAGGGAAGCAGCACAGGATGTAAAGAGATGAGGTGAACACGGGGTTTATTAGAAAGCACACAAGCAGGACTGATGTTAGACTTCAATGACCGGACTGGGGAAACATACTTCAATATGGACCTAAATACAGAGGACAACAGCGAGAAACAGCATGGTAACACAGGGTTTCCACACTAGATAGCGAGCGAGCGTGCCCATGGGAGGATTGTATGGAAGTAAATCTGTCTGATCACAATTCCAATTTTATATGCCACTGAAATTCTAACATTGAATATTTATGCATTGGGAATATGCATCAGATTTTTTTGCCTCTGAATCTTCAAAATTTCTATAATGCAGTTTCACTGCTATTTTTCCATGTTCACAAATTCACGATAAAACATATTCAGGGTTTAAAGATACAAATTACAAAAAATTCAAGATTCAAAAATTCCGAGAACATTTCAAAGTTGGTCCAATTCGATGGTCGGAATTCATATGCAAAATATGAGGTTAAAAATATGACTTATACGTCCAGGGTACCAAGGCTAAGTAATCGAATCTGGCTGCGTCTTCATAAAACATTTTTACTCTCATAGGAAAAGAAAACTTAGCAAGTATTGCAATTTTAATGATTATTCCTTTTCAAGATCATCTAGTACGTGTGTAAAAATCTGTTTAAATTTTACCTTTGCTGCATTTGCATGAACACTGCATATGCATTCGAGACAATCATTCTCATCCTTCTTGGGATGGGTTTCTGAGAAATTTAATACTCACCCCAATATTTATTACAACAAAATCACACCACACACAATATTTAAAAAAATTCTAACACCATAATATATTATACAAAGTAGTTTATTTTTCGTTCTGCTATCCTGATCTTGTATCTGTTCATCTGACCAGATTGCAATTAAAGCTTGTATCACATCATTTGTCCACGCATCCATTGTCACGATGTGGAAATGACGGAAGCGAAGGCAGGCGTTAAGGTAAAAACAAAGGGGCTTTATTACGGCAAACGAAGGGCGAGGCAAAAAGAAATGGACCTACTGTAGAGGGGTCAAGACTAGATAGGGAGCGTTAAGGGAAACCTCGCGTGCAAGGCAACAGAAGCATATGCAATCAGCAACACTGCAGTGATCAGACTGGGGAACTCGGGATGAGGAAACACTATATACACCACAGATGAGGGTCAGTCAAGAAGCAGCGGGGAGGCTGCACATGAGGGCTGGAATGAGAGGCAGGGTTAAAGGAGGACCTGGTGTGGCTCATTCAAGCCACTCAAGGAACACGAGGGAAAAGGCATGTGGGGCATGACAGGAGCCCCCCAAAGGCATAGAATCTGGGCATGCAACAGGGTCTGGAGGGGGAACCGACAGGAACCATGGAGGGCAACTTTCTTAAGGTCTTAACAAATGGCTCTGATGGAGTTACAAACGGGCAAAAACTAAACATAGAAGCAAAAAAAAACTGCTGCAATGTTATCCAGTGCATGTTTGGGTTGCTGGATTATTTGCTTGTGGGCCACTTGAAGAAGCACGGCTTTTAAATTATCTTGCGTTGTTACTGTTTTCACTCCCATGTGATCCATGAGATCAAGAAGCTCATCTTCGTCATCACCAACAAGAGCCTCTTGCAAAGCAGTGGACGAGAGATCACGCTCAGAATGACTAAGATACAACATCAGGGAGTCAAACAGTAAATCAGCTGAGACAGAATGTTCACCAAATATTCCTGCTGCTGCCTAGAGCCAACCAAGAAGGAAAATATCCATAGTCCGTCAATCCTTTGACTAATATCCTACCAACAGACCAATACCATCCATTCCTCCTCTTGCCATTTTGGGGATAGTGGTGGCACACTCACATCTGCACCCTCTGCTGCACAGTCTAAAAAGTCTGTCCAGAAACATGCATATACATCCCTGGATACACCATCAACATCTGCCTCCATTTCATTAATGAAGCTGTATTTCACAAAACAGCTCATGATTGCTTCATTCTTGAATTGGGTTACCAGTTCATCTAGAAGATTCACTCTGTGAAGTTTCACAGTCACATAGAAAAGTTCTTTGTCAGGAATATATCAGAATGAACAGGAGTTGAGGTGTAGATGATTATTTGTGCCTCTTCTATTTGCAGGACAGGCTCTTGTAAGACTATCATGCAACTCACCTAAAAAAAAATCACCCACCTTGCAGAGGACCAAAAACGACTTCCGATGTATTATACAGAGATGCAAGATCAATAACCTCAGCAGCGTGACATATTGGTAATACTATGCGCATCACCTTCCCCAGTGTGTGTCTGCCATGTCAAAATCTCAACATCTTCTGTTGTGTGTTTCTGCTGTCCATGTTCTGCTGTGTTTTTTGTTACTCATCTGACCTTGCTGCATCTGTCTGATCATCAGTTCCTTCCACCATTTCCGTGAGCACTTCATCTCCTTCGGTCAGGTGCTCTGTGAACAAGTAAAATCTTAAGACCCCCAATTTATGTGTCTCGTGGAGCTCCCCCACACTAACAGACTCATCAAGGAATACTTCTTGAAAGTCAACAATGTTGTGACTAAATTCTTCCCACTGTCCATGTCTTGATTTGCCATTGGGGAAAAAAAGTTTTTTTTTGCACGTGAGAGAATCTCTGATTTTGTGGCTTTCTTTGAAATATCAAGAACTCTAGTTCCTCCACCATTGCGTTTTCTCACTTGTTTTTCATGTATGCATCCTACCTCAGTTTTTCTTGTCATTTTCAATGCCCTTTAACTGGTCTTAGATGCATCTTTGTTGAATGCATAGAATATTCCTTTGTAGAGTCTTGATCTTTGTGTTGCTTTTTGTGGCCATCTGTCTTCTAAGTTTTTCACTCGTGTTAGATTAACTTCACCTCTTCTCTGTCTTTCCATACAGAAATGCAGTGTAGCAATTCTATCACCATACATTGGGATATAAATAGCCAGAGTGACATCATCTATTTCTCCGACTACAGAGCTGTCAATCTAAACAAAACAAGACATTACCTTGGTTAACATTAGTCTAACAGAGGGGCTTGGCTTACATTATACCTACATTATAAAACTACTCATTTAAACTACATTACCAATGTATTCCTTCTACTAAGGCAGGCACACAAACTTCTACTAAGCTCACAGTACACCAGTGCACTGAAAAAGTACTTAATCCTGTTCATGCTATATTTTTTTCTCTTGCAGTTGTTTTCACATGCAGTTAAATTGGGGTTTATCATCATTTTAACCCTAAGTATTCCATATCATCAACTTGTAAACATCAACTAGTTGCTACAATTCCCTGTAACAATGGTATACTGGATGTTTGTTGTAGTTACTATATCATCATGTATATAAAATTCTACTATGGTAACGCAAATTGAATGTATAAATGGTACACAGCTTACAGTACATAATGCAGTACTGTGTTACAATTTGTAACATTTGATGTACATTTAATGAATTGGCAATTTTATTCTCATACAATGTTGTACAATTAAGAATTAAGTATTGTTTGAAGATAGGGTACTGTGAATTTCATAATATTCCAAAACAATAAATTACAACTAATTATAAATCAGTGAATGTAAGAGCATTTTTTTGATTTTGTGTATTAATTCATTATTTCAATCTAACAAGATTTTCACATCAGTCATAATTTCATTAACAATATGTATTACAAAGAAAAATGTTTGTCAAACACCTTTTTTCCACGAGTAAGACAAGACATTGACAAGCAAACGAGGTATTTTCTAACGAAGCTGTTACAAAATCTATGCTTGTTTTTGTTAACAAGTCAGGACAAGATTTAAACTTGCTTGTCTGTCAGAATATTGAAGCACTGCATTGCTGTGATTGGTTGAATTGGTTGAGGGACATAATGCAGGTGGAATTCCAACTATACAGATTCTGATGACCTCCAAAAAAACAAGGTACAGGATTAAACTTTTCTCGATCTTTTGTTTTCCACAGAAAAAATAAATAAAATTCCGCCAATCTGCGGCAGCAAACTTGGCAAGTTTTGCTACTTTTTATGGATAGAAATATGTGATCAGTTTTCCTTATTATGCTGCACTGTAACTTACAATGTAATATTCAGACCTCTCTTAAGTGAATTTGAAAATATAGATTGCTCTTTGTAAGCTTAGTAGATTTGAATGTATAGTACATTTTACTTGAACTTTTAAAACCAGGTATTTACTGAATAACTTTTACTTGACTAACATTTTGGTGTGGTATCTGTACTTTTACTTAAGTATGAATACAGAGTACTTTTTCCGCCACTGTTTAGAACATGTGCGCATGGTGCAGGCTTGACTGCAGAAACATGAACAGTTTCATGTGCGTTCTGAGTATCGATGCGCAAATGCACAGTTTACATGCTGTAAAGGATATCCTGGTTTTCTGGCGTTAAGATGTCAGCAAAGTCATCCATATCTGGCTTAAGGCAAGATCATCGATGCAAGGTAATTGTTAATCACCACAATGGCAAACAAACCCTGCTATAAGGGTATATAACGGTGCAAGACTTTAGTCAAGTTGGGGTTTAAATTATGTCACAATCTGTGCATGCAGTATATGCAGATGCTTTTAGGTACTCTACCTTCCTCCTGCAGTCCCACTAAAACTCTACACTACATAAGTGGTTCGGAAATGGAATGATCCTGATGGATGGGTTTCAGTAAAATGAAATTTGAAACAGGCATTCAATACGAGAGTGGAGTTATATTAAAAGCTACTTGAGGTCAGGTTCCAGCTGTGGTGTAATGTGCTGGAAAGAACAAGCAAGAACAAAACAATGACAGGAAAATGAGTGGTGGAGGGGGATCTTCAAATGAATTTCATGGATATTTTACAGATATACTTATTTAACACGCACGAAAAATAAAGAAATCAGTCACCTTCAGAACAGCATCATGGTGCAATGTGGCAATTTTATTTCTGTAAGCCTTCTGTTAAAGTACATATTATTCAACATGACTACTTTGAGCATCGGTTGTTAGTATTATACACATACATAACACTGCGTGCAGAATTATTAGATGAATACTAAGTAGATTTTTCTCTCTTCAGCATCAACATAAACTTTTAATAATATTTAGTTATACAGTACTGCTTGCCACCTTGGTAAATCTCATACTTTAGTAAGGCCCAGTAGTTCTCAGTGGGGGTTAAGTCAGGTGACAATGGGGGCCTGGTCCTAATTCAATCACCTTTCAAGCCTTAGCCAATGGGCCATAACATTCTTATGTTCAATCCATGGAATACTTTGATGCACGGGAAAATGAATTGTTCTGCATGAATATCATAACCTTCTTGAAGCTGCTGACTTCTTCTTGTACTAGTGTTTGAAGATGGTATCTTCTAGAAATTGGTAGTACATCTTGAAATTTTTTCACCAACAGCAAGTCAGAAAGGTCTTACAAATTTATCACTGAAAATTGCAGCCCACACCATCAATCCTCCATCACCTTGTTGGTGCTCAATGCCTTCATGTTTGTCTCGCTTCTCCTGTGCTCCACTCCTAACGTGGCTGTTACCAGGCATACGTCCTTTCCCTGGCTTACCGCTCATTCCTGCCCTTGCGTGGAAAGTCTCCAGCTGCCTTCTGTTTGGTCTCATTAGCTGTGGTATTTAGGTCCATCTTTATTTGTTGCTCGTCAGTCTGGTCCTTGTTGTGCGTCACATTCTATAACTCTTTGTTTTGTCTGCAATAAAATCCCCTCAGGGGGTTCCTCTGGAAGTCACAACCTCTGAGTCCTGCCTTTGTTTGCCCAATTGTGACAGTAATAATCATTATCTGAATAATATGTACACTTTCCTGTTCTACTTCAAACTGAAAGTACCAAATACTGACCATGCTCTATTTTTAAATAGTCCATTCTTAATTGGAGATTTATCTGGACAGAAAGTATTGGTCAGTAGTGTTGTGACCGGGGAAGGCAGGCGAACAGGGAAGGACGTAGCGAGGCAGAGTACGGGGTAAACGGGGTTAAATGTGGCAAACAGGGGAGCGTGCGGCGACAAACATCAATGACTGATCTAACGAACTAGGGGAAGACGTGGACTGATATACACGGAACAAGTAGAAACTAACAGGCAACAGGCGAGTACAATCAGGGAAATACACGTGGGAAATGAGGGGGCGTGGCACACACGAGGATCGGATGAGCCGGGCATGAGAAGTAGATAAAATATAAGTAAAATACAAACCTGCCTAACAATTCTGCATATGGTGTTATGTTTGGATATTATGTTTAACTGCTTTGATAGACCAGTCTGGATCTTGTGCATTTAATTTATTTTTAACTTCTCAAAACACTGGAAAAAGCATTAATTTTATAAGAATTAATATTAATTAATAAACCAATAAAAATCAACCCAAATTCTGAAAACCAGGAAGGAAAGCCTGGAAATTATCCTTAAAATAAAGACAAAAGCAAAAGAACAAATCAGCTTTTAGCAATTCACCAATGCCGGAAGTTTGTGTAATCAAGATCACAAACATGGAAACAAGGTGCTGGCTAACAGCAACCATGAAACTTGAGATAAGATGCTTGTTAAGCTAGAGCCTCAAACTCAGAAATTAGACACCGGTATACAAAACCATACAGCTGATGAAAATGATGGCAACCTAAAAAAAAAAAAAACACTAAATCCAGCCACACAAATGAAGACATTAAACTCTAAACCAATCTTAGATCTGAATCGGAATCTTACATTCTGAGAGCAGTGATGACCAAGCAACGCTCACTGCTCAGTCCAAACAGGATTAAACAGATCACACACACCTCCTTTATCCAATCAATTACAGATGTAACACAGGTGTGACATACATTCAAAACGTGAGCTATTCTAACAGCCTAATATCCTTCCGGGAATAAATAAAATGCCACCTCAACAAAATTTCCCCACTTAACAAGCCCCAGTGTGAGCTGTAGGACCTGCTTTACTGCCTTCTTCCAATACATTCCTGTTGCCCAGTACTGTACCTTCACCCTTCACCCATAGTCTTTAGGATAAGCACATTGTGTGTGTGGATGTAGTAGAGTTAGGGGACCTCATTCAAAGCACTCTTCCTGGGCCTTGCAGGACACAGCAGAGAGCAGCCAACACTGCCAGCATCAGCACTATCTGTAGGTGCAGAGGAGCAGATCTGGGGCCTGGGGGCTTCACTAGACTATTATTCAGCAGCAATAATCAGAGGAGTTTGTTCACAGGGCGTGTTGAGCATCATTTACCTTCCCTTCTTACTACATATACTTACAGCTCAACATCTCAAAACAAAGGAACTGATAGTGGGTTTTAGGAAATGTAAGTCCCTCAAGACACCAATCTCCATCAATGGAACAGAAGTTGCGATAGTACAAGACCAGAAGTACCTGGGAGTGCACCTGGACAGCAAGCTGGATTAGGCTAGGAACACTGAAGCTGTCCACAAAAAATCCAGAGCTGTTTTTTTTTTAAGGGGCTTTGGCCATTTAATATTGGCAGCAAAATGCTACAGATGTTCTATCACCCAATAGTGATTGTAGTAGTGTGTTGAGGTAGCAGGGTGAAGGAAACAGATGCCAACAGGCTTAAACTCATCAGGAGGGCTGGCTCAGTGCTGGGGATTGAGCTGCAGACCTGGGTGACTATGGCTGAGGAGAGGATGATGTGCAAACTTGTTAGCATTTTGGATGACACCTCTCGCCCTCTGCAGTATATCTTCAACAGTTACTGAAGATCCTTTGAAGATCCCCAAGGTGCCCCAGCAAGTGTTACTGATGATCCTTCTCCAGCCCTTGATGGGGAATACCAAGGCATTCCCAGGCAAGCCGAGAGATATAATCTCTCTGGCATGTTCTGGTTCTTCCTTGGGGGGTCCTCCCAAAACATGCCAAGGAGGCATCCTAGAGAGATGACTGAAGCATATCAATTGGCTCCTTTCAATGTGGAGGAGCAGAGCTACCCTTGAATGTCTGAGCTCCTTACCTTATCTCTAAGGTTGAGCCCAGACACTCTGCGAAAGAAACTCATTTCTGCCAATTGTATCTGCATTTTCTATGGTATAATTCTCATTAAGCAATCAGAGAATTATACCATAGTGACCAGAAGAAAGCGACTGCAGATACAAATGGCAGACTACTAGGTGCAAGTAATTTTATGAGACTGATTACTACTGTAAAAGTATTGTGAATTTAATTAATATTAAACTCACAATAATTAATAGATTTATTAATTAAGTTTATCACTATAATCCTAAATTTAATGAAAGTTATTAATGATGACTTAAGTTCTGAAAGTTTAAAGTCCAGTGATACTACACTGGCTTCAGACAATTTCTGAGTGACCACAGACACAGGATTACATAAGAACATAAGAAATATACAAACGAGAGGAGGCCATTCGGCCCATCAAGGTCGCTTGGGGAGACCTAAACTAACAGCTCAGAGTTGTTAAAATCTTATCTAGCTCTGATTTAAAGGAACCCAAGGATTCAGCTTGCACTACGTTATCAGGA
>JAODKE010003964.1:0-13514 GCA_026779605.1 Mormyrus hasselquistii
TGAGGGGTGGTGGGACCAGTCGAGCAGTGCTTGAGGATCGGAGAGATCGTGGTGCAGTGCGGGGTGTGATGAGGTCCCGTTTACCTGCTTGCCTGACACGACAAACACCACTGCAAGGGGTCCACTCATTCACAGCCTGCACTTGGATCATACTTCTCTATAGATGTGACAGTTTTTGTAATGTGTGGTACATTACTTTGGATAAGGTGTTGTTTCTGATATGTGAAATGTTTGTCCGGTGTATTGTTTTGTTTTGTAACTTTTTTTTTATCATTATACTAATAAGTAGTTGATTTTATTAAGAGCAAACTAAACTACACAAAAAAACAAACCAAATCTTATGCAGTAATTGAAAAAAGAGTTAAAAATAACCCAGAACTGGATCAAAGTAACCCTATATTTGGGTAAGTTTCATGACCTAGCCTGTTGGGCTCTTCATAAAACTCAGGGATACTATGTCAGTTTAACCTGGTGCTGGGTAATGGCGACGAACCAAACAGCAATGTATTTTGACTGATTGTGTATTTGGCAAAAATTGATTTTCTGTGATTTCCAGGCTTTGTTGTATAGCTATCATGAGAAACATATAAACAGTGGAAAAATAAACTTTTTCAAGATCTCAAAGCTAAGAAATTCTTACACACAAATGATTTTCAGTTGGTCACAGCGATAGTCAAAACAAATGCATACCAATAAACAGCACAAGAACATCTGTATTGTATAAAGTGAGCGTTCCTAAGGACAAACATTTCTTGTTCGATTTTCTTCTGTGTTCCCTGTATTCCTCGTTACCTGAGCAGTCTGTTTTTAAAATCCAGCAATAGTCCGCCGTTATGTTAACATCTCATATTCTCTCTTAATGATGTTGTAATGTATCACAACAAACCCATGTAAAACGCCTAGGGACGATGCTGTTGTGAAAGGTAGAACATAAAAATAAAGTGTATTGAACTGAATCTTTTCAGCGTAATAGTAATCAGCATTTCCCGGCATGCTTGCTTGTATGTAGCCCGTGTGTATGTCTCGTTATAAATAACTGTCCGTGTTTAGTGTAAACACCTGCTCCCGAGTATCACGTGGACCCTTACCCATGTTGTACTGTATGTGTAATCCTGTCATGCTCTAATCTTGTACCTACTGCCTAGTGTGTAGCCTCCCTGCGTTTCCCTGCCTTTGATGGTCAGTGTGTTATTATAGTGGCCCGTACAACCTTGCTAGGTGCTAAAATAAAGAGCAGCTTCATGTGAAACTGTCTCGCCTCATTTTTTCACTCCTGCTACCATGTCTCGGTCTGCCTGGTGCTACATTGGTGTCAGAAGTGGGATACCAGAACGACGAGAATCCATTTAGTTCTTGCCTGAAATTTGTCAAAAAATGTCACCCAATGTGAGTAGGAGTAGTTTTCCCAGATAGATGTAAAGGTGAAAACAATTTTGGACTGGTCTGTTAACAAAGGAAATTACTTTCTGACAATAGGATGTTGGGTTACATCTGTAGGTGTGTGTGAGTTTAAGTTAAGGGAGGTGATGCTATGATTATACAATTCCTTGGTAAGGCCCCACCTAGAATATTGTGTGCAGGTTTGGTCACCATACCTTAAAAAGGACATTGTTGCCTTGGAAAGGGTGCAATGTAGGGCTGCAAGAATGATTGCTGGTCTTAGAGGAATGTCTTATGAGGAGAGGTTAGCTGAGCCGAATCTGTTCTGCCTCGCACAAAGGAGACTAAGGAGGAACATGATCCAGGTATATAAGATTCTAACAGGTCTGGATGCTGCAGGTGACGGCGAAGCCACAGCCAGAGAAGGCGCCAGTGACAGATGAGGTGCAGCTGGGAGATGAGCTGTCGGAGGAGGGATTGTAGATGACTGACGAGTCACTGCAGGGGGAACCACAGGTGACTGTCGACCTGGAGCAATGGGGAAATCACAGGCGATAGCCGAGCCAGAGCCAGGAGAACTGCATACGACCACCGAATGGAAGAAAGGGGGACCGAAGGTGAACACGGGGACAGGGCATGCGGGACCCGACCCTATTGCAAGTGGCCTCTCCCCCTGCAAGAGACCGAGAGATGGGGTCTTGGCCGGGATCCGCCACAACAGGGTGGTGGTCGGGCCTCACTCCAGAGGAGTTTGTAGGCGCAGGAGTCAGGGCAATACTGAAGGGTCCGACTCAAATTCCTCATCCACCTCCAATGAGGGGGGAGGACTGGTGATCAGGCGATCCCCCAACCAAGCACCAAGGGTGTGAGCAGCGGGGTCATCCTGAACCTCGGACTGTCACAGCCAATATAATATCTCATCCGTGAGACTCGAGTATTCCTCCTCAGTCAGATGAGACATCTCTTTTTGGAATCTGGTAATTCTGTCCTGAATTCGTGCAGGCACGGAGCAGGGAAGCAGACACAGGAGCCGGGGAAATCGGGTGAGCACACTCAGGAACATCACAATGTTAATGACCGGACTAATGAAAGGCACACAGACACTGACTTAAATACACCACAGTAATTAACAAAACTAGAAGCAGCTGGTAACACGAGGATTCCACACAGGGTAGATGAGGGGGCATGGTACACAAGAGGAATGGCACATAAGAAAATTATTTTTAAAGTTAATAGTTGTATTTTTGTTATTGATTTCAGATGCATTTTAACAAGCAACAACTGGGAATTCTTTTTTTCCATTGTTTCCAGTCAACTGATCTTGCTTACCGCTGCCACAAAATTTGAAATTCCAGCACAATTATGATCGTCACACAGCACATCTTTGCAAAAAGAGTAAACAGCAGCGGGCCATGCATGCTTACCACAGCAAAGGAGCCATTGTTTGGACCTGGTGGTGCGCCCCTTTCTGTCCTCGGCATGTCAAGTGAAACACTGTGCAAGGGGGACTCTGCAGTTCAGGAAGACATTTATATTGTCAAGGGACTGCATACGGCTTTACTGGACAGGCCAGCTATAGTCAAGCTAAATCTAGTTTCTAGACTGGATAGCATTGATATGGACATATTGAGAGAAACATACCCCAGACTGTGCAGCAGCCCAAAGTTCCCTCAAAGTAACAGTGAGACAGAGTGTCAGGTCTAGACTATTAAGAGGTAGCATTTAGATGCTAAAAAAGGCTCAGGATCCCTACTTAGCACTCCTCGCATACAGAGCAAGGCCGCTAGCTAATGGCTACAGCCCAGCACAATTTTTTTGATAGTACAGAGACTTTGCACGCCTGTTCCCCAGGCTCCCACTTTGCTGGTTCCCCAAATTCCAAATTTATTGATGGTGGCTGCCAAGGAAATTCTCTAGGTACTGTAGTTTCACACACCCTTTTGGGACGCTCTTACTCAGTGAAAGGGCCATGTGGGATTGTACGGAGGAACATCTTTTGCCGGTGGAATCTGTCGAATGGGATTCGCTGGATAAATATTCCTTGAGATGGTCTGCAGAACCAATGGGAGACACACAGGCTCCACTCCAGCTTCCAGTCCAGACACAATCCACTTGCATTACAACTATAAGTGGGAGATGGATTGTTTAACCCCAACAACTGGACTTGTAAGGGTTAACATAGAGGAAAATATGAATGTTTAGTTTATAGGGGTATGCACTGTACGAAAGTATGACACTAAGTCATTCCTGAAGGGAACGTTCAGCACGTGTTAATGTTAAACAGTCTGTTAATGTTTGTACTGATTTGAAGAAGGGGAGATGTGGTGATATTAAGATGTTTTAGGCAATATTGAAAGAACCAATAACAGACACTGCTCCGGTGCTAATTTTTCTGAGAGGAATTGATGATAACATGAAAATTACACATGATCTACTTGACCTCAAAAGTGTTAAGGGCCAGACAGGAGGAGTGGATTTATTTTAGTGTGTATCTTCTGCTGTTGATGGAGTTACCATGGAAGAAATTGAGTGGAATTGCTACAGATGGTGTGCTTGTAATCGTGGAGAAACAAAGTGAATGAGCCACACACAGAAGCAGCAAAGGCAGGGAGCAGCGGGAGCAGCGGGAGCAGGGGGATCAGGGGGAGCAGGGGGAGCAGCGGGATGATGCTGATCAACTCCACTGCTTAATTCACTAACGAGTTTGTCTGCAATTTGATCAAACTGGTGGTGAAGATTATTAATTTAAACTTATTAAATTAAAGCCCCATACCACTGCCAATTTCAGCAGTTTCTTTCTGACGTAGAGGCTGAGTATGGAGATGTAATTTACCACAGTCTCGTTAGATGTGTTTGCCGGTGTTACTAGTTCTAATTGCAGCATTCAGTACTGTGGACCGTAATATTGTCTTGCAATAATCTGTGGTTGGCATTAACTCTTGGTTTTGGTCTTATTTAATTGATCATTATCAATTTCTTCATCTGAACAATGAATCTTCCAAGCCCACCAAAGTCAAATATGGTCACCCACAGGGATTAGTCTTGAGCCCACTACTGTTCCATTTATGTATGCTTCCACTTGGTAACATTATTAGAAATCATGCCCAAAAAATTGCTTATGTTAAACACAGAAAAAATTGGAAGTGCAGGTATTTGGTCCTAAGGCTGCTCAAAATAAGTTTGACAACCTCAACCGTGATGGTCTTCCTACTCAGCTTAACACAGTGATCAGAGATCTTGGTGTCCTGCTTGATTCAGATCTATGTCTCGATGCTCATTCGTGGACTTGGAGTACTGATGCTCAGGGACTCCCCATACCTGCTTTTCCATTTGCCTTTCTCTCCTACTTATGCTGCCATAGCCATGTCTGCAGGAGCTTACATATTGCAGTCACCTAGCACTCCCTCTAGTCTCCCCTACTTTGAGTAATGCAACTTTTATTTCCCCTACCCTTCCTGGGGTGTGCTGCGTGGAGTGCCCACCTGCGGCTTGCTACCTGTGACGTCCTTTCCGGCCTACCTGCTTTTGTCCCTGTGATGTCTCTCCTTCCTTCACTACTGCTGTACGACCATTAAGGGCCAGACAGGAGGAGTGGATTTACCAGCACCTGCATGCCATCACCTGCCTGCCCCCAACTTTGAGACTCAAATCTTAAAATTTAAATTAGAATTTTGCCATCTTGTCCATTTTTTCAACTTCCTCTGCTGGCCGCTAGAGGATGGGCTCCCCCTTTGGGTCTGGTTCCTCCCAAGGTTTCTTATTACTGGGAAGATTTTCTTTGCCACTGGGGGCTTTGGGTAGAGATAATGTAAAGCGCTTTGAGACAATATAATGTTATAAAAATGCACTATAGCAATAAAATAGAATTGAATTGAACATGTTAGTTTAAATGTATAAATGTATAAATGCTGTTTCCTCTTAAAAAGACCATCATTTTTATTGAAATTTTCAATTCATCCATTTTCTGAAACCGCTTATTCTATTCAGGGTCCCCGGGGGTCCGGAGTCTATCTCGGAGACTACGGTGGCAAAGCAGGAAACAACCTAGCATGTGGCGCCAACCCATCACAGTCCTTCATATTTTTCATTCGGAAACAAGTTTAGACTGGCTCCCTTGGCCCCTTATCTGAAAGTTTATAAACAATGTCAACCTATGTATACATGAACAAGGTTTCCAGGTGGATTTAAGGGTGAAGTATACACTGGGCCAGACAAAAGATAAACCATAATATTTACAATTGATACATTGTCTAGTGATCACTAAACAGGTTATATGAGTTTTAGGTATCGTATTTTGCAATAGAAGAGAAGTTTTCAGTGGCCTAAGGTATCTCAGGGCTTGGTCTTCTACCTGAAAATCCTAATATGATAACTAATGTGTATATGAGCAGGTAGATTTGAAGGTGGAAACAATGCTGGGCAAGACAGGTAACAAGTAATATAACTTTCAGACATCATTTACTGTCATCCTGAGTTTTCACTGGCCCAAAGCATTTAACCCTTTGAGTTTCTGCCTAGAAGTCATCATATAATGACAACCAATGTGTGTATGAACAATGTTCCCAGCTGGATTTGAAGACATTGTTGGGCTGGGAATGTAACAAATAATGTGACTTTCAGACATCATATTCTGTAACCCAGTGTTTGTATGTGCAATGTTCCCAGATGAATTTGAAGGTCAGGCAGGTAGCAAATTATGTGACTTTCAGACTATTCATGTGACTTTTCATATCTACTCATACAGAAGTGAATTTTTACTGGGCCAAAGCATTTAACTCCCTGCCACATAATATTAACCTTATAAGAAGTATATTTTTGTTTAGATGTAATATTGTCAAGTGTTTACAGTACGTCCTTGGACTTTTACTTGGATATAATTAAGTAATGAACACCAATGCACATATAATAGAACTTTTAAGTCATACTATTTTCAGGTGTCATTTAGTATCTTGCTAAAGTGAATTTCCATTTTTCCACAGAATTTTATTCCTGCTGGTTTCTATCTGGAAGTGTTCTTCAGATGTGATCTGTGTGACTGACAAACACATTAATGTATGTGGGTGCAGGATGCTGCAATACTGTTGTGATCTCCGGGCACGGACCGGGGAAGCAGGATATAAGCCGTGGAGTCAGGTAACGTGGGATTTATTTGGGTTGAAAACACTCAGAAACATGAAACGACGTCATACAATGTTAATGACTGGACTGGGGAAACATTTTAACGTGGACTTAAATGCACAGGACTAATTAATAACAACAAGAAACAACTGGTAACATGGGGACTCCCTGGAAAAGCAGGGCATGACAGAACCCCCCAAAGGTGTGCACTCCTGGTGCGCCTAACAGGACAGAGGGGGCGAACCGGGGGATGTCACTGAACCTGGCAAAACAAAAGCAAGAAACATCAACAAAACATGGAACAGCATGGGCACACAGAACAGGAACAAGGAAAACAACTCAGACAAGCGACAAAGCACAGGAAATGCAGACACACACAGGGGCACCAAAGACGGGAACAATGAAGGGACCACACCCGGGGACAGAAAACCAACAGGAGGAACAAAGAGACCAGGAGGGAACAAAGGCGGATCAGAGGGACAAGGAGCAAACAAAAGGGGCACAAAACCAGGGGACAAAGAGGCGAAGGGCGGGGGAAACAGGGAGCCAGAGGGAACCCCGGCTACAGGCAGGAGCCACAGGGGCTATAGGTGACTGCGAGGCTGGAGCAGGAGGGATCCTCAGCGACCGCGAGACAGGAGCCAGAGGGGACGCTGAAGGGGGTGAGGAAGAAGGCAGAGGGCCTGCTGTAGGAGGCGAGGAGGGAGGTGATGGGGACAACAGAGGAGGCGAGGAGGGAACCAAAGCCGAGGCAGGTGAAGGCGCAGCCACAGTCTGCAAAGGTGCAGGCAACTAATGAGTCAGAGCAGGAGGACCCGCAGATGACCAACGAGGTGTTGCAGACGGGACCACAGCTGGTTAACGAGGCACTGCAGGGGGAACCGTAGGCAACCACTGAGCAGGAGACATGGGGACTGCAGGCGACCACCGAATAGGAGACATGGGGACTGCAGGCAACCACCAAGTAGGAGCCAGAGTAACCGCAGGCAACCGCTAAAGCCAGGGGGACCGAAGGCAAGCCAGGAGGCAGGGCAGGATCCAACCTGGAGGGGTCCATTAGGGCAGTAATCAGGGTGAGCCTCAAGGGGTCCCAATCAAATTCTTCCTCCACCTCTGATGACAGGGGAGGAGCAATGGTCCAACAATCAGGGACCTCCTTGGGAATGGGAACTAGGAGCATGGGAACAGGGTCTAGGGGATCAGGGACCTCCTCGGGGATAGGAACCATGGGAGTAGGAACTTCCGAGATAGGAACCACGGGAGCTGGAGCTAGGACAGAAAGCACTGGGACATGAACCATGGGGCCACCTTTTAAGGGAACTTGGGGACCCGTGGGATGGCATCCCCAACGGCCCTGGCACCTTTCAGTGCCCTGAAAGGAAAGACCTACAGGCACAGGCAGCAAAGCGGTAGGGAATCCCGGTAAGGCGAATACCGGTGGGCAGAGAATCAGGAGGAACTACTCCTGACTCACTGCAGGTGAGGCAGCAGAGACCGAGATGGCCCCCAGGAGGACCTCCGACCGTCCTCCCATTTGAGGTCTTTTCGGTCTTCTTCTTCATTGCTGTTTTTGGTGGAGTCTGCGGCACTTCCGGTAGCTCTGACAGTGGACCTAGGGTAGTCTGTTGTCCAGAGCTACCCGTCGCATCCGGGACTTTGCCACTCCTCTTCTGAGCTGCCGCAAGGTGTCTCGCACCTCTTCTGCGATGTCCCTTGACTAATGAGAGTGGGCTCTAGCCATGGGGTCATCCCGAACCTTTGGCTGATTGAGGCAGTAAATCGCCTCGTTCGCCAGACCAAGGTATTGCTCTTCGGTCAGGGAAGGCGTCTTCTTTTTACCTGGGCACAGACTGGGGAAGCAGGACATAACCCATGGAGTCGGGTAACGTGGGATTTATTCAGGTCGAAAACAAATGAAACACATGAAATGACGTCACACAATGTTATTGACCGGACTGGGGAAACATACTTTAACGCGGACTTAAATACATAGGACTGATTTACAACAACAAGAAACAGCTGGCAACACGGGGATTCCACATGAGGTAGTGAGGGGGCGTGGCACACGGGAGGATCAGATGAGCAGGACATGACAACTAAAAGCTGGGACTGATGTGTTTTATCTGATTTGCAGTACCATCACCATTGAGCTGCACTAAAGCTCCTGTAGAAAGATGGGATCCAATCAGAAAGACCACAGGTCTTAAGAAATTCTTATGAAACATGCAAGCCTATTACATCGATTAGCATACATTTCAGTATAATTAAATGACCAAACTCTGTCAAAGCACAGGCTGAGTCAGCATGGTTATGCTGTGATTTATGAACTATATCTTTATATTTCAGGACTTTTTCATTTTAGGCTGTAGTCATTTTCTGTGTATATATCTCCCTGGGTCAGAGGAAGCAACGGGGTGACTTTTGTGGAGCAAAATGACTGTAAAATTAATGGTTATGCTAAATGCAATGAGGCCTCTCTCACGTGGCCCTGCTCAGGCTGCCCAGTCATACCATGAGAGCCAGCTAAACACAGAGAAGTTGATCTGCTGGTTTGGACAATCAGTGCTTTGTACCCCTGACAACCTCTTTTTCACAACTGCTTTGCTGCCACCTGCTGGTTCAGTTCTCAACTTTTTCTTTCATTCCGTTCATCTTTCATCTGTCTTATCATTGTAATATAAATAAATGTTTTGGTATCTGCTACATTGTAATTGATACAGTAATGTGCACTTATGAAGGTAATTTTACAGTTATTGTATAATATATTGTGTTGGATATAAGGAAAAACTACATGCTCTGCCAATGAATGTTTGCATTTTAAATAATGTTCTAGCCTTAAGCAATGTTTACTCAATGGAAGGTTTTTCTTTCTATATAGGTTATTCTACAGCTAAATAAATTCTGTTTGACTTAGATTTCTCAGTCGATTCAAAACCTTAATGGAAAGGATTTCAATAAACAAGTGCTAGTCTGATGTTTAAGTTGTTCATTGGTATTAATTCTGTGTTGTACAGCTGTTTGGATTAATGGCTTACTATTTGTTAGTTGTAATTATAGTGCTAATGTGCATTTATTATTGATACTACTTAAAATGTAACACATTAACAGTCACGTATTTGGTAAGCTGAACCTTGCAGTATGCCTTGTTCATTACAACCACACGACCATAGTGGTTTTTCCCTTCCTATTCACTTGGCTTCCTTTTCAAAAAATTTTATTTATGTATGTTCCTGTGACCAATGTAAAATCACCTTGTGTAGGGTAAGAGCAGCATTATACATAAGACATCTGAACTCATCCTGAAAATTTCTATATTTGCATATGTTATGTAACATTGTTATGTAGGAATGTTAATAGTTTCAAAACTTTAATATATATTATATGTCTTATATATGAATTTACTGGCTGCTGGATGCGGCTGCAACTAGAGAGAGACTTTTAGTAGACTATGCATTACGCAAAATGTTTATAATTGCTGCAAACATTATAGACACACCATTACAGAGATTTGAACACATAAAAGTTGTTGGAAAAATATCTGTTCATGAAATACACTATTTGGACAAAAGAATTGGGACAGACCTCTTAATCATTGAATTCAGGTGTTTCTTTCAGACCCATTTCCACAGGGATATAAAATTAAACACTTGCACATGCAGGTTTGGTAATTCTCCTGTTATAACTCTACAGAAATGGTGACAAGTGAATTTGTGAAATTTCTTCCCTACTAGATATTCCACAGTCAACTGTAAGTGGTATTATTGCAAAGTGGAAGCATTTAGGAACAATGGAAAATCAGCCATGAAGTTGCATACCATGTAAAATAACAGAGTGGGGTCGCTGAGTGCTGAGGCGCATAGTGCATATAAGTCGCCAGTGCTCTGCTGACCTAATAACTCCAGACATCCTTTGGCATTGAGCTTCATGGAATTGACTTCCATGGGCGAGCAGCTGCATGCAAGAATCATATTACCAAGTGCAATGTCAAGAGTCAGATGGAGCTGTGTAAAGTATACCGCCACGGGACTCTGGTGTTCTGAGGAGTGACAAATCACGCTTCTCTGTCTGGCAGTCTGATGGTTGAATCTGGGTTTGGTGGATGCCAGGATAACGTTGCATTGTGCCAACTGTAAAGTTTGGTGGAGGAGGGATAATGGCATGGGGTTGTTTTTTAGGAGTGAAACTATGCCCCTTAGTTCCAGTGAAGGGAACTCTTAATGCTTCAGCATACCAAGAAATTTTGGACAATTCTATACTTCCAACTGTGTGGGAACAGTTTGAGGAAGGCTCTTTCTGTTTCTGCAAGGTCCATAAAGACATGGTTGGGTGATTTTCATGCAGAAGAACCTGACTGGCCCACACAGAGCCCTGACCTCCACCCTATTGAACATCTTTCGGATGAATTAAAATGGAGATTGTGAGCCAGGCCTTCATGTTCACCCTCAGTGCTCAGACCTCACAAATGCTGGATGAATGGGCAAAAATTCCAGACATACTCCAAAATCTTGTGGAAAGCCTTCCTGGAAGTGTGGCAGCTGTTATAACTGCAAAGGGGGGGCAACTTCATATTGATACCTATGGATTTAGAATGGGATGTTCCTGTAGGTGTAATGGCTAGCTGTCCTAATAAGTTTGTACATATAGCGTATATGTCAGGATTGGACTCGGTCTTGCCCCATTTAGTCATTTCCTCATTTGGCCAGCAGGTGTCACTAGCCATTCTATTTTCCTGATGTTTTCCTAGGTTTGGCATTCTGTTCTGTACCTAGTGTGTTCCTTTGCTCCCCAGGCTGCTGTGGCTGAATTTGTAGATGGCTGCAAACCAAGTGTCTCCTCTATTGTGGGTTTGAGGTTTAACCCGGGGCTTTTTAAATTTTACATTAAATATCTTCATAATGATTTTATTGGGTAGCACTTTTTGTTAGGGTGTAGATTTGGGTGTGGATGGCAGGGGCATGGCTACACTGATATTGTGGGAGTACCATGTGTGTTTAGGGGGGCGAGGAGTTCGGGGCTTATTTAGTCCGTTCCAATGCTGAAACCAAACCTGCACCCTTGCTTTTTTGTCTCATACGGTTTATCTTTGACCCACTTTGTAAGTTATCAGATGTTGCACCATCTTATTTCTGTTTTGATAGGCTTGACATTGTATTATTTATAATTATTATTTATGACTTTTTGAATATCATCATAAAATTCATACCATATAACTGATATGTAAAAAAAAAAAACAGTAAAAACATTCTACAGAATATTGCTTCATGTAACATAAGTTTACTTTGATGATACAAAGACACCTGAAGCAGGAAATGTAAACTAAGAAAAACAAATGCTGTCAGAATAGTAAGTGTGTGTTGTTCGCAGTACAATTTCCATCCTAGGTTAATTTGTACCATTGTTCCATTTCCAAGAGTTAATGCTATCAAGCTGAGAGAACATTGTCATGACCGAGTGTTTCTCCATATTTAAAATGAGAGCTACTTCCTCCCAATGCAGTTCCTGAGCTCTCCGCAACAATGCATCTGTCCTTTATCAATGCTGTACTGCTTTACAATATAGCAAAAACCTTGAGGTTTGTCTTTGACTTTGATAAAATTGGGATGCCGACAAGAAGACAGGACCACGAATTTCTTTTTCTTAAGGTGGCTGTATTTGCAGCAAAAATAAATAAAACAAAGAAACACATAAATGCACTAAAGAAAGTCGAGCAATATTCCACACATAAAAATGTTAGGCCTTAGAAAAAACGGACGGCACGACAATGCCTAAATAAATTAAATGATGACTCATAGTGACCTTTCTGATCTTTTTCTGTATAACACATTTAAAGGGTTGAAGATTCAATGTTAAAATAAAAACAAAATACAGAAATTACTTGTAAATTACATTTTTATTCTTGGGGGGTCATTTCCCATCAAAATGATGTATATAATGACAAAATCTATATCAATACAAAATAAACTATAACACCTCTATGAAATTATACTTTTTCAATGTATGGATGAATGAGTTCATATAAGGTGTTCCAGGTTTATTGTCCGCTGGAGAGACACAAGTCAAATAAAATGAAAAGTTAGGTAAACGTGGAGGTTATATTAAATGTAAAGTTCTATGCGTACTAGTACATTGTAATGTTACTCTACGTAATGTTCTGGACAAAATAGGAAGCATCAAGAATGGACTAAGATCACTCCGCACATTTTCATTATACAAATCAAGTCATTGTTGACGATAATGCTCCTATATATTTTTTAGGATTTATACTTTTTTTTTTTACACTTAGTCTTTATATTAATGTTCCGATATAAACTGATAATGATTCTTATATGCATGATGATATCATAAGACCTTATAGCAGACAGCATGATCAAAGGAAAAACATTATATCTATAAAACAAAAATCAAAAACTGTATGACCCCCCCCCCCAAGCTGCAAAACATTTATGATGCAGACACAAATTATGTACGTTGGCAATGCATATAAATGTAATGCAGAAGTTCCAAAGCTAGTTATTTTTTTTTAAATAAAATTTAGAACATTTAGAGAGAATAAGCATTGTGTCCAGCGAGTTCATCCACAGACGTCTATTAGTGTCCTGGCCATAGGGCTTCATACCTGTGAATATTATACGGAAATTTCATACTGTTGGCAAGTGCTGGCTGAAGGGAAGATGCTACTGGATCCACTCTTGGAATGATGTTTTGGAAGCCAATCCACTTAGTAAAGTAACATTTTGAAATGAGACGGTTACTTTGAAAAAAGATGGACTGCGAAAAGCCTCTATGAATTCCATCCTATTCATGAAATTACAAGAAGGGTACATATAAAACAACACAAAGCAGAGCTTATAAAAAGATTTGTACTGTGCACCACTTTGAATATTCTTTAAGCTTTAATACCATCATAGTCTGTTCGAATGTTACAAGAACTATACAGATAATACACAAGTGATTTGAAGTTAAAGCTTCAAGTATATAAGTAAATAACATATCTACATGCTACAGAAAAGTCTACA
>JAODKE010003965.1:0-13512 GCA_026779605.1 Mormyrus hasselquistii
GTCCCACCTTCAGTTATGTAGAGTTCTGTGTAAATCTCTTTGAGAAGTGTTGGCTGTCCTTCCTTAGCTTTCCCTTCGATTACAAACTCAAATTTTTTCTTCAGGTTACATTTTATTTTGTCCATCATGAATTCCCCTGAAGAAATATGGGAGGAAAATGGACAATTTCTCAACAGGATCCTGACCAGTCTGAGAGGAAGAATATAAAACACACACACACACACACACACACATGTTCACTATTTCACTGTGATAAATGAAACTTTAAATTTCATATCACAACGTATCAGATTTTTTTCTGAAATCACATACATGTAGATAATAACATACACCTCTCATTTTTCTCTGTTACATCACCCAGCTCACTTCCTACTTGGTTACCTGAAATAAGAAAAAAAATTGTATTGGTTTCTATCTTCAATATCGGTATGTAACAAACTCTTCATCGTTTCCCATATAATGTTATTTATTATATTTATTTTTCATGAGATAAAAAAGATTACATTTTATGAGAAAACAAGAAAGATTAAAAATATAATTACCCTTCTGCAGGTCTTCATTCAGTCTCTCAGCAAGGTCATTCAGGGTCATATTCTTCAGGATTTCAAGTGTGACTTCAAGAGCACCAACTTCCATGTAGTAACTTATCACCGTGTCGGCGAGGTCTGTTCTATCCAAGTCCTTCACCTGACCTCTGGGAAGGGGCTTTAACTCTTTATACTTTGTGCGACTCAGTTTCCATTTAAACTTCTTCAGCTGTTCATCATCAAGTTCCTCCAGATATTCCAGCAAGATGTCGGCGAGCGAGTTCTGAATGTGCAGAATGTCAGAGATGAGTCCATGAGATCTCACAGACCTGTTTATGGTCACTCACACACATGCACTTAACTTTCCCTTAACAGAAGTCAGTTTTCCTGCCCACAGTCTTATATGGCTGCTGAAGACATCTGCTATGATTTTTCATTACTATAGGAGACACACGTGTGTTTCTTTCTGCATTGTTATTTAAACCTTATTTAACCAGTTTAGTCTCACTGATTTAAAAGATATCTTTTAAAACAGAGACCTGTCCAGTATAAAGAGTTTAAATTTAAGATCCAATAGAGCACATTAAAACAATAGGGTCAAAATCAAAACAAACTACAAACATCATGTTAAGGCAGCATCCAATATAATTATACATATTTTATTAGTATAAGTATTATAAGTTATTCTGTTGCAGCCTGTCTGTAACATTTGGTGTAGGGCGGTACGGAAGTAAGATAATTATAGATATTTTAGATCAAGTTATTCTGTTCCAGCCTGTCTGTAACATTTGGTGTAGAGCGGTACGAAAGTAATATAATTATACATATTTTAAACTAAATTTTTCTGTTCCTGCCCGTCTGTAACATTTCGTGTAGGGTGGTACAGAAGTAACATAATTATACATATTGCAAGGGAGTTGGGATAGGGGGATGGGACTCCCAGCATGCACTGCTCCTACAGGGTTTTGTTTGGGTTGTTTTGGGTCTGTTTTAGGGGCTAAATTAGTTATTGTTAAAGTTCCTTGTGTTTTGGGGAATGTTTAGGAGATCATTTTGGTTAGTTTCATTTAATTTGTGAAAGTTACCGTGGGAAAAATGCTGTCTTAGTTGTATGCCCTGGGGCAAGATTTCAGCCAAAGAGTTGAGTTGGTGCTGGGTATAAATTGTTCCAATTTACATGCTCTAAATAACTACATGCTTACTAAATAAAAGCTTGGCGATTCTCTCTTTTGGAGCTTACTCTCTGGTGTTGTTGTCATTTCTGCATTGACGAGGGAAAAGAGCAAAATTGTCACATTGGTGTCAGAAGTGGGATCCATGGAGAGATTGACACTTCTCGAGATAGAAAAACTTATTCAGCAGCTAGAAGGAGCGAGGTTGAAGGAGAAGCAGAGCTGCAGAGGATGGTGGAAGGTGTTCCGGCAGGCTTCTGTGGGCCCAGGTCGACAGCAAAGCAAAGGAGCAGTTTCCGATCGCCGACAGCGGAGGGTGTTGGCAATCAGAGGCTCTGGGAAGACGGCAGCATCCCCCCTCGGCAGAGACGGCGATTCGGGTCGCCTTATGCTTGGAGGGAAGGTCATTAAAGACCTTGGACAATCTCTTGCTGCACGAGCAAAGTGTGTGGGCGGATATAGAGAACGCTCTACAGCACCGATTTGGCCGGCGTGCCCCACCGGAGGATGCACGTGCCCAGCTCGTCAGCCATCAATGTCGTGATGGGGAAAAGCTGGGAGCCTTCGCTGCTGATCTTCGCCAGGTGGCGCGGCAGGGTTATCCTGATTTCCCGATGGCAATCCAGCAGGAATTGATGCTTCAGGCTTATCTGCGCGGGTTACAGCCGGCACGATTACGCGAGCATGTGCGGCTCGCTGCACCCAGCACACTGGATAAAGCTGTGGACAAAGCCGAGCACATTCTGGTAAGGAAGGATCATTCCGCTTCCGTGACAGAGCAGGTCCGGCAGGCAGCCTACGAGGTGAGCAAGGAGGACGATTGAGTGTATCGAGTGTCGGAATCACAGAGACAGAGGGGAGTGTCAACCGGTGCGTCTGGAGCAGAGCGCCATTGCTTTCGCTGTGGCGAGCTAGGGCACATCGCACGCTACTGCCCAGCTCCTACGCCAGTGGACTACGTACCCTAGCAGCAGTTAAACTGAGGTGGGGCGGCGAAGAGGGGAACACGCCGCCCACCTCGTTGCTTTCTTTCCCATATGCTGGGTTGAGTGCGTGATTGGGACAGAATGGGTTATATGTGCACTGTACGCTGAACGGTGTGTCGTGCCGCGTGTTGGTGGATACTGGGTCCACGGTTTCATTAATCTGTGAAGGATTACTGCCTGACGTGAGTGCCTCAGACCAAGGGACTCCTGAGTGGAGGATTACTACGGTCACGAGACAGAGGGTGGCCATGTCGGGCAGGAAGACGGTGCGCATAACCATAGACACTATTGCGCTCGAACACCCGTTTCTTGTGGGAGGAATACAAGACAGCTGCATAGTGGGGCTGGATTTGTTGGAGCATTTGAGGGCGGTTGTAGACATTGTTGGGGCGCGCATACAGTTTGGGGATCGGCCAAAGTAGCTGCCGCTGCACAGAGCGGCACGGAGCGTTTCTCTGGCTCCGCCGACCACACAGACATGTGAATGGTCTGGGCCTCTAAATGGGGATGCAAGGCACCCGGTTTCGTCACCGACGGTGGACCAGCTGTTTGAGCGGAGCTGTGCAGGTTTAAACAGTGGACAGAGACAGAAACTGCGCCAGCTCTTAGACTGTTTTATGGACATTTTCGCAGCTGATGAGAGAGACACACATACCAACCTGGTGCAGCACCACATAGACACTGGGGATGCACAACCTGTACGGCTGCGTCTGCGTCGGTTGCCACTAGCCAAGCGTGTTCCCGCAGAGCGAAAGGTATGGGAAATGCTGGAGGCAGGAGTGACTGAACCGTCTGACAGTCCTTGGTCTGCTCCAGTGGTTCTGGTAAAGAAAAAGGACGATTCATGGTGGTTCTGCGTGGACTACCGGCAGCTGAATGCGGTGACTCGGAAGGTCTCGTATCCGCTTCCTCCTATTGACGAGGCCTTGGATTGTGTGTCTGGCTCTTCCTGGTTCAGCTCGTTGGATCTTAGAAACGGCTACTGGCAGGTGGAGTTAGCCCCAGAGGCGCGGGCGAAGACAGCATTTACTATTGGACAGGGCCTTTGGCAACTCAAAGTCATGCCATTCAGATTATGCAACGCACCGGCTACATTCGCGTGGCTTATGGAAAAAGTGCTCAGAGATATTCCACGCTCGCGCTGTGTGGTGTACCTCAATGTCCTCTTGGTACACGCTAGAGACTTTGAGACTGAACTGCACAATCTTTGCGAGGTGTTTGCGGCAATACGCCACGCTAATCTGCGTCTGCACCCGAAAAAGTGCCATCTGTTCTGCCATGAAACTGCGTTCCTGGGGCATGTGATTAGCGAGAGAGGAGTAGCCACTGACCCAGAAGAGATCACAGCGGTAAGCGACTGGCCCATGCCCTCTAACATCCGTCAGCTCCAGAGCTTCTTGGGTTTAGCGTCATACTACCGGCGCTTTGTAAATGACTTTGCCACTATTGCGAGTCTGCTACACCGGCTCACACAGAAGGGGCGAGCAATCTCCTGGGACAGTGACTGTGAGCACGCGTTTGTTTCGCTGCGAACCGCGTTAATCTCTGTACCCGTACTGGGTTATCCGGACCTCCAGTGGACTTTTGTATTAGATACCAACGCAAGCAATGTTGGACTTGGGGCTGTGTTGTCTCAGGAGGGGGGGCTTGTCATCACCGATTTTAGTCGATCTCTTTCCCGTTCAGAGAGGAACTACTGTGTGACACGCCGCGAACTGCTGGCCGTGGTGGCGGCGCTGAAACACTTTCACCCTTACGTGTATGGGCAGAAATTCCATCTGCGTACTGACCATGCTTCCCTGGCATAGCTGATGAACTTCAAGGAGCCAGAGGGCCAGATGGGATGCTGGGTGGAGATTCCCCAGACCTTTGACTTTGAGATTCAGCACTGTGCCAGTCGCTTGCATGGGAATGCTGACGCTTTGTCCCGGCCTCCATGCACGGAAGGGGAGTGTAAATACTGTGAGAAGACAGAGGCAAAAGACGGGGCTACTGCCGATGATGGAATACAGCACGCAGCAGTATGCGCGGTGCACACGGAGAATTTCGGAGAGCTGACTGTGCAGCAGCTGAGGATTGCACAGGACAGGGACGGTAACCTGGGCCAGGTTTTGCAGTGGGTGTGGGCTGATCAGCGTCCGGTTTGGGCGGATGTCTCAAATGCTGACCAGGAACTAAAGGCACTAGTTTCCTTTAGTGGAATAACCTCATGGTCTGGGACCGTTTGTTGTACCGCCGCTGGACACAACCGAATAACCAGAAGACGACATTCCAGCTTGTTGTTCCTGGGTCCCTGAGAACAGTGGTGCTCACTTTGGTCCATGGTGCCGTGGGTGCAGGGCACTACGGCACTGCAAAGACACTGAACCGCCTGCGTGCTCAATTTTACTGGCCTGGTTGCCACACGGATGTGACTCTGTTTGTTCCCCGGTGCGACACCTGCACCGCACAGAAGGGACCCTCGCAGCGTTCCAGAGCACCATTGCAGGATTTTTCGGGTGGGGGCTCCGATGGAGGCAGAGGCTGGTTCCAAACAGTGGCGGGCATATGATGTGCGAGGACTTTGGGGTTGGGGAGAAGGTTTGGGTGGACAATCCGGTGAGAAAGAGGGGGCTGTCACCACCTAAGCTCATGTCTCACTGGGAAGACCCCTGCACTGTCTTGGAAAAACTTTCAGAAGTGACTTATCGGGTGCGGCTGAGCAGAAGGGTGAGGTTGGTGGTGCTACACTGGGACCGTCTTGTGCCTTACTGGCCTATGGGTGTGATTCAGGTGGGGGCGCGGTGCGAGGATGAGCCCCAGCCCCCTGTTTGTTCTCCTCCAGTTGTTGGAAGTGCTGGAGGCCGGCCACAGAGGCAGCGACAGCGGCCTCGGCTCCTCACAGACTTCGTGTTGGATTAAGTGTCTGGGGACATCCACAGCTTAGGTGGGGTCAGTGTAACGGAGTTGGGATAGGGGGATGGGACTCCTACAGGGTTTTGTTTGGGTTGTTTTGGGTCTGTTTTAGGGGCTAAATTAGTTATTGTTAAAGTTCCTTGTGTTTTGTGTTTCGGGGAATGTTTAGGAGATAATTTTGGTTAGTTTCATTTAATTTGCGAAAGTTACCGTGGGTGAAATGCTGTGTTGGTTGTATGCCCTGGGGCAAGATAGATTTCAGCCAAAGAGTTGAGTTGGTGCTGGGTATAAATTGTTCCAATTTACATGCTCAGCTCTAGTTACTAAATAAAAGCTTGGAGATTCTCTCCTTTGGAGTTTACTCTCTGGTGTTGTTGTCATTTCTGCATTAACAAGGGAAAAGAGCAAAATCGTCACAATATTTTACATTAAATTATTCTGTTGCAGCCCGTCTAACATTGGATGTAGGACGGTACGGAAGTAATATAATTATGCTTATTTTAGATTAAGTTATTCTGTTCCAGCCCGTCTGTACCATTCGGTGTAGGGTGTTACGGAAGTAATATAATTATACATATTTCAGATTAAGTTATTCTGTTGCAGCCCGTCTGTACCATTTGGTGTAGGGCAGTACGGTACAGAAGTAGCCTGGGGAAGAGCACTGCAGAGAGGGAGCTTTTTGTCTGCTATGTTCAGCAACCTTCAGCTGAAAATCGTTACTCAGCTTAAGCTTCCCTGCCTTTCAGTGTCTGGTATTTATGGACAAAATGCATCAAATGCCGAAATGCTGTAGCCAAACCTCTTGGTGAGCCATTGCTTAGATGTTTATGGCTGTAAGGAAACCAGGTCCTGTGTATCAGTCTGACTCTGTAATGAAAACCAAAAGTAATGTTAGCTTTATATTCAAAAGTCAGTTTAGCAGCTGTAATATCTTACAACCAAAGCAAACTATGTCCACTGATCATTTGAAGTCATAATTATGGGCCATATTTCACCCTGTGTTTAACATCAAAAATGGTATAGCCATTACATTGTTTGTTCCTTTGGTGGGTACTTTGGAAATTAAACTATATGGTTTTCTATCAATGTATTCAGTGCTTGAAGTGGGTCAGTACTCACAGGTATGCAGTACCAGCACCTCTACCAGCACCACTCACAATATCTGCTAAGAGTACTGGCACCTGGCACTGAATAAGAAGAGGAGCACTGGCAAATGTCACTGAATAACAAGGGGAGTACTGGCACCTGGCACTGAATAATAAGTGGAGCACTGGCAAATGTCACTGAATAACAAGGGGAGTACCTGCACGTAGTGCTTTATGGAAAAACAA
Source organism: Mormyrus hasselquistii (assembly GCA_026779605.1). Taxonomy (NCBI): domain Eukaryota; kingdom Metazoa; phylum Chordata; class Actinopteri; order Osteoglossiformes; family Mormyridae; genus Mormyrus; species Mormyrus hasselquistii. The sequence goes on from JAODKE010003965.1 coordinate 6,912, forward strand.
GTTTTTCCCCACTTCATGCACTGAATACATTTGACTGCAACAAAGGTGGGAATAACTGACAACCACACTTCTGTGTAAGTGAACATTTAAGCAAGTCCACTCCAGCCCCCTCAGGCTCTGTGCCCTCAGATGTCTCAAAGACAGTGTGTGTAGATGTATCTGAGGCAGGGTTGAGGAGGTCCTCAAAGTTTTCCTTCCACCTCTGGGTGATGTCCCCAGGTGACGTCAACAGCACCCCCTCCCCACTATAAATAGTAGGAACCAGCAGCTACCCTCCTAGTATTCCAGATCTTTTGCCAGAACCTTTTTGAAGCCGACCGAAAGTCACTTTCCGTGCCCTCACCAAATGTAGCTTTTGGTGTAGCTACATTCCGCCTGTCCTGCCAGTACCCGTCAGCTACCTCCAGAGACCCCCGGCTAATAATTTCCGGTAGGCCTCGTTCTTCAGCTTGACAGCCCCCCTCGCCACTGGTGTCCATCATCGGGTATGAGAGTTACTGCCACGACTGGCACCGACGACCCTGCAGCCACAGCTGCATCCATTCAGACTCAATGTTTCCAACCTCCCCCGGTTTGCAGCTGAAATTCTGCTGGAGGTGCAAGTTAAAGCTCCAACGAACAGGAGCCTCTGCCACATTTTCCCAGCAGACCCTCACTATGCGCTTGGGCCTACCAGGTCTGACTGGCTTCCTCCCCCGCCACCTGAGCCAACTCACCACCAGGTGGTGATCAATTGACAGCTCTGCCCCTCTCTTTACCCGAATGTCCAAGACAGAAGGCCGCAGATCAGATGATACGATTATGAAATCGATCATCAACCTGTAGCCCCGGGCATGTTTGTACCATGTCCACTTATGGACACTATAATGCTCGAACATGGTGTTTGTTATGGAAAAACCATGCATTACACAGAAGTCCAATAACAGAACACCACTCGGGTTCAGATCAGGGAGGCCATTCCTCTCAATCACCCCCCTTCAGGCCACACTGTCGTTGCCCATGTGAGCATTGAAGTCCCCCAGCAAAACGATGGAATCCCATCGTGGCACTAACCAGCACACCACTAAGGGAGTCTAAGAAGGCCAGGTACTGTACTCTGAACCGTCATTCAATGCATAAACACAGATGACAGTCATAGACCTATCCCAGACCCAAAGGTGCAGGGAATCAGCCCTCTTGGGTAAACTCCGTTTTTAATGCCTGAGCTGTGGGGCCACCAGTAGCCCCACCTCAGCCCAATGTCGTTCACCTGTCGCAACTCCAGAAGAAAAGAACGTCCGTCCCCTCTCCAGGAGATTGGTTCCAGAACCCACGCTATGCATTGAGGTGAGCCCGACTATAGTCAATATCTCTCAACCTCACGCACAAGGTCAGGTTCCTTCCCCACCAGAGAGGTGACATTCCATGTCCCGAAAGCCAGTTTTGTCAGCCGGGGATCAGACCGCCAGGGCCTCCCTTGACTGCCACCCGATCCACAAAGCACTGCCCCCCAGACATTCCCCTTGCCGGTGAGCCTGAGCCCCTGTGGGAACAGTCTCGTGTGCCTCTTTCAGGCTGTGCCCCACAGGCCAAGACCCAGCCACCAGGAGCTCACCAACGGGCCCCTCCCCCAGGGATGAAACAACATTTTTTTGTTTATTACTGTGTATATCAACTTCAGTGCACTCAAGTTAGGTACACAAAATAGTATACTGAACCTAATGAAAGGCTAAATTATTTGTTACAGTGTAACTCCTGGCTCCGATTCCGCATTCACACACACATCCACACAGAACTGGCAGCTACAGCTCCACTAAAATCATGCTGTCTGTTATTGTTCTGCTGCACATGTGGGTCACTTCAGGACTGTCACGTTCACACTGGAATCTGATACTGACACTTCTGCATTTAAAAAAGTAAAAAAAATGTAGAAGTGAAACTTTTGAGTCCTTTGTTTTAGGGAAATTATAAACATATGATGGAAAATTAAATTTGTAATTATTTTTTTCTATTATACAGCTCAGTTACTCTTAAAATAAATGGTAAGTTTCCATTTTCTACTCTATGCTGAGGCTATTTACACCGGTCCTGCAAGTTCTACAGGAACAGGAAGTACGTGTAACACGAAGAAAAACAAGTCCTGTGTTTATTACTATTATCACGTTGGTCTATTCAGTAACTAATGTAACAAAGTACTGTGTGAGAAAGAATTCCTACACAAAACAGCTCACAGAGGAACACTGACACCCACGCAAAGACACAACAACATTCTAATGTGGCTGTTTATAGTTATTTAAAATATATATTTAAAAATACATTATTTTTAATTGGGTCTTCAACATGTTACACTTCTAGTCCTGGAATTAAAGATCGTGAACCTCTACGAAAGTAAGTGATATCATTTTGCTAAAATATTCACCGTCTTACCTTGAGAACTGAACAGGAAGGCAGACAAAACCTAGAAATACTGGCTTTGGAGAGAGAAATCGCTGAAGATGCTGAAGACGTTGAAACTTCCTTTTTTGTAGTTATGGGGTGGAACAGAATACATGAAAGTGAAAGGAGGGTAGAACAGTTCAGTGGATGTACAGACAGATGGATAGATGGAAAGATAAGATAAAACTTTATTGATCCCAAACCGGGGAAATTTACTTGATACTACAGCCTAAGAAATGAAACAGCAATAGAAAATAAACAAACCGAAAGCTACTATGACAAAATAGAAATAAATAAGTAAGAAAAACAATGAAAAACTCGCACCTACAGTTACTCATATTGTACACATGACATGGGTAGTTGCATAGATGATACATATACAGATAATGCACCGAGTGGTTATAAATATACAAGTTGCACAGATACAGTGGATATTGTGCAGTGTAAGAAAATAGTGGACAGTCAGTAGGGGAATTGCACATGAGTAATTGCACAGATGAATGACACATATACAGATGCACCAGGTGCGAAATTGTGGACAAAACTGTGACCTTCTCACACTGTTCAATGCTGTGTTATAAAGTCTAATGGCAGACAGAATGAAAGGTCTGAGGAAGCGTTCCTTCTTACATGCTGGATGCATCCGTCTGTTGCTGAAGCAGCTGTGTGACGCTCCCTCTGTCACATGCAGGGGGTGAGAGGGATTGTTCATGATGGATGTAAGTTTGGCCAACACCCTCCTCTCAGCCGCCTCCTCAGTGGAGTCCAAAGAGCAGCCCAGGACAGAGCCAGCGCTCCTGACCAGCTTGTTCAGTCTCTTCCTGTCCCTCTCTGAGCTCCTGCATCCCCAGCAGGCCACTGCAAAGATGCTGCTACTGTCATAAAATGTCCTTAACAGTGTCCTGCACACTGCGAAGGACCTCAGTCTTCTCAGTAGGCGGAGACGGCCCTTCTTGTACAGGGAGTCTGTATTGTGTGACCAGTCAGAATCAGAATTCGCTTTATTGGCCTGGAATAACTGCATGTACTGGGAATTTGTTTTGGCAGTATTGGTCCTTATGTTCACAAATAGCATAGAACAAAAATATAAATTAAGGAAAATAAGTAGAAATAAAATAATAAAGGAATAAAATAGTGTAATTTGTGTAATAAGATTGTAAGGACAGGGAGCAGAGATATATTGCATACTGGAATAAGAAGGTATGAAAATATATGATGTCCAGCAGATGACAAATGATGTACAAAGATGCATTCAGAATAGTCAGGGCTGGAGTGGGACTGAAAATTTAACTAGGAATTCAAGGCCCCTGACAGCAAAATATAAAACTATATAAACAATTACACTGTTATTATATGTTTCTACTCACACATACATTTTATAGGCTACTGAACACACACTCTTATGGGAGGTATTTTCTGCAAAAAATAAAATGAAAATGATAAAAAGGAAATACAATCTACCCTTTGCCATTTAGTTTCCAAAGTCTGTGTGCAAAAATCCTGCAAAAATTAAAATTAAATAGCACCATTTGCTTTTTCATTTTCCACTCATGTATGAGTCAGATGTGGAAAAATTGAAAAATAAAATTAAAAACCCTTTTTGTTTTTTCATTTTTCAATTCGCCTTTTCATTTTCAAGTTCACTACATGCAAATATATGTTAATCGGAGCGGGACGATGGGCGAAGCTACGGTTCACTGCTGCACTTTCTCAGGCTTTGTTTCTGTTTCCGATAAGGCTACTAGTACTTCTGTTAAATCTATTATAGACACTTCCTCCTGACAGTCATCACCCTCACAGGGTGTGATCTGTTCGGCTAGTCATCGTTTTCTGGAGGGGTAGTGAGGGGGAGGTTGATCATACTCCTCTGGGCCTGCGCCTGGGCAGTCTCTTGCATAGTGCCCGGGCTTGCCACATTTATAACACTCATCTTCTTTATTACGACCTCCTCCTCTAACACCTCCCCTTCCCCTACCTCTCCGTCCTCCTCCCCGATTTTTACCTCTTCCCTGATTTCCCTGGAAGATGATCTCTAAATTCTCTTCTTCATTTACATGGAAAGTTGCTGCTTGGGCTTGGGCTGTCTTTTTCTTTTCCTGCTGAATAACGGTTTGGGCATGTCTAGCCCAGTTCATAATTTGCTCAACACCGTCGGTCGTACAGTTAACATTTTGTTTCCTAACAAAATCGGAGAGCGGCTGATTTATGCCGTTTAGAAGGGCATTTTTAAGTTGTTGTTGGTAGAGGGGGTCAATGCTCTCCTCTAACCCACTATGCTTTTTGAACACCTCTCTGTCTCTCCCTCTCTGTCTCTGTCTCTTGCTTCCTGTGCGCGCTGTGCAGAGGGTGCGGTTTCCTCATCGGGCTTGATTGCTACTGCTTGAATCGCGACACCATCGCGCCTAGAGCCTTGCTTCCGCTTTTGTGCTTGCTCTAGCCATTTCCTAGCCTGCTCTTGTTCGGCTTCTTTCTCTGTTCTCAACTTCCCCCTTTTTTTTTTCTCCTTGCAACCCAAATTCCTAACTTTTCTACTAAATCTCTACATTCCGTTTCAGACAAATTTCCCTTTAAAGTCATATTTGTTTCCCCATTTCTGCAAATATTGGGTGCTGCCTGGAGAAAAATTCTTCATATATTTGGGCTCTCCGCGGCAGTCTTACTCGAATTATTCCCCATTTCACACAAAATGTTAGTACATTAGGTGTTAATATAATCCACTGCTTGTGTACTTCAACAGACCATAGGATCAGTTGGCACCGTTAGGTTTTCCTCCTATGCTGCTGCTTCCACCAGTGGCATTCACACTCATTCACACTGTCATTCACACTCATTCACACTGTTATTCACACTCACTTCGACGTTGGTATTTTAAATTCTTTGCATGCTCTGGAAACTTTCCTGTCTTAAGGACATTTCTTAGCTGAATTTGCATGGAACATCAGTCATGCACACTTTGACACTGTTTCTGTATGAATAGGTCACAACAGTCCAATATTAAACCAACTTCCCAGCAGATTCAGAGTTTTTAGTGTCACAGGAGAAAAGATGCATTGTTGTTGTTCACAATACAGTTTATTACACAGTGTCTCATTCTCAACTGACATGCATTCTGATATAAATCAAATAGGACATCAGTTGAGTAGCCGGTTCTGCAATGCAGCTCAGGACACATTCGCCTTCACATCGCTATAAGAATGTGGCCATATGCGGCCCAGACCACCTCCAAATGTATGCTGAGTGATCAGATCTCAATGCATCTTCAATGCGTCCTGGGTAATTAGCGCTGTCCACTTGTGATTGGATCACCCAGGATGCCTGTTAATACCAGGTAGAAACAGGACCAAAGGGTCTATGTCCATTGTATCTTACCTACATTCAATAAATTATTTCTGAATATCCATCCATCCATCCATCTCCTAACCGGTAATCCAGGTCAGCCTCAGGGGGAGTGTCTGGAGCCTTTCCCAGGCAGGATAGGGTCCAAGGCTGGGGTCCACCCTGGACAAGAGGATTAATGAATGTAATCTCAGCTAATGAAACAAACTTGTTTTGTCATCTTGTTTCCTATCTGTAGAAACAAATGGGTGAAACACAGAGGGAATTTCAGCAGAGAATTCAGATGAGAGAGAAGGAGCTGCAGGAGCTGAGAGAGGCTGTGGGCTCATTCACAGTGAGTATGAACCTGAAGAGAAGATAACAGCTGGCTTGTGACCATATTGAATCTTCTTTCAGATTCAACAGATTGCAGATTCAACAGACTTGTGTGGATTAATCAAATTAATGCTGCTATGAGTTATTATGGGTCAGAGGCTGAATGGGATAAATTTACTAGATAAGAGTTTAACCAAGTGCTGCAGCAGTAGTAGTTTATTTATTTAAAAAAATACCATAAAAGGCCCATTTGCAACTTTTCACAAGCCAGCATAATGCAAATAAACACCGAAAAAGTCACCTATTAAAATGAGACCTAATGGTGGAAACCAACCTGCCCCACACAGCCACCAGTCTCTGCCAAATTCCTGCAGCTGACAGTGTATGAGCTTAATGGGTGATCATTTCCAATCAGTGCTGGCTGGGTTTCAGTACCTGAGGCATCCAGCATTGTGACTCTCCAAACCCCAGCCCTGTGCTGTTTTTATACCTCCTGTCAGCTCACATCTCTATTGTACAATGAGGCTCTCTGGAG
>JAODKE010003966.1:0-13497 GCA_026779605.1 Mormyrus hasselquistii
AACGGGGCACCGGAAACAGGACAGAGAGGCAAAACAAACTCAGAGACAGGAACCAGGACAAAACCTGACACAGAACCGGGAATGTGGACAAACAAACCAAGAAGGGAGACACCGGGGAAACACCCATGCGAGGAACGAAAGGGCCGGGAGTGAACACAGGACGCACAGAGGTATGAGGAGCAGAATCAGGAGGAACAAAGGGAGGAGGAGCAGACAAGGGAGGCCAGACAGAAAAGGTCGGGGGACGAAGGGGAGCCCTGGGGAACCAAGGCGGGTGAAGGGAGGTGGCCGGAGGGGCTGCAGGCAACAGGGAGGCAGGAGCAGGAGGGGACCACAAAGGGGACAAGGAGACAGATAGAGGGACCAACAGAGAAGACGAGAAGGGAGCAAGAGGGGACACTGGTGCAGGCAAGTAGGAGGGGGAAGCCGCGGCAGGTGACGGGGCCGGGGCCGGGGAAGGCGCCGTCCAACGGCAAGCCGGAGCAGGGGGACCCAGTGGCATCGTTGGAGGGACCACAGGCAGGAGACGAGGCACCGGAAAGGGACCCGGAGGCGACAGCCCCCGAGCCACAGCCAGGGGACGCACGGGCGGTGTCAAGGCAGGCAGGACCAGCGGAGCCGGCGAGACAGGCAGGACAGGCGGAGCCGGTGAGACAGGCAGGACCGCCTCAGGCGAAACAGGAGCCTCAGAGGGCGGTATAGCTGCAGGAAGTTCAGGCGCCGCAGCGACCGCCAACTCTGGGCCAGCAGGGGGCGCTGCAGCAACCGCCAACTTTGGGCCCGCAGGGGGTGCTGGGACAGGTAGGACAGGAACGTTGGGCGCCGACAGGACAGGCAGCGCAACAGGTGTAGCAGCTGTGGCATTAGGCGGCGTAGCAACCAAGAGTGACTGCGCCAGCTGGCTGTGGTGCAGCAGGCGTAGGGCCTGCAGCAGCAAGCGGTGGTGCTGGGGGCAAAGCGGCGGCATCAGGCGATGAGAGGTCGGGCACCTCGGCCAGCATATCTGGGGTCGGCGTTTCCCGGTGATGCGTAGTCCCTGTACAGTAAATGAGACCCATGGGATAGCATCCAATACGGTCCGGATTCTCCCATAATCCAGGTGGCCACCCTGGAAGATGGAGGCTGCTGGTAACAGTGGCTGCACGGCTGCAGAGATCTTCGTAGGTGGCTGTATCAGGAGGGGTTCCTCCCAACAATCAGAGGAGAGAGGCACTGCGGGGAGGTAACAAGCCCCCAGACAGAACATCGGGGTGTCTGGCAGCTCTCTCCCCTTGCGCCTCTTCTCTCTCTGACTTTTCTTGGTTGGCTCACTCGGGGTTGGTCTGGAGAGAGGGATCGGTGAACCTCACTTCTCCTTAACCCCGTCCACCAGCAGTCGGAGATTATGGCGCACGTCAGCTAAAATGTCTGCGCCCATGAGCGGGTCCAACTCCTCAAGGAGATTCCTGTTCACATAGGCGATGTTGCGTAGTCCGGGGTCTTCACTGACCTCTGGCCGGTCTTGCCAGAACATGACCTCCTTGAGCAGAGTGAGGCGTTGTTCCTCGAACTGCAGGGTTGCGTCGGGGAGATCTGTCATTCTGTTGCATTTGTGTCCGACAGCAGGAAGGCAGCGAAGCCGTGAAGTCAGGAACAGGGGTTTAGTGACAAAGGCAGGCACACAGTGACGAACCTATGACAACTTTAATGACAGATCTACCAGACAGACTCAGACACGGACTAAAATACACAAGACTGGTAGAACTTAACAGGAAACAGGTGAGTACGATTGGGGTAATATACACGTGGGTAATGAGGGGGCGTGGCACACACGAGGATCGGACAAGCCGGGTGTGACAGTATGTGATTTCCATTCCATTCTGAGTTCCAGTAAACCATGCCCCCTTCCAGGTATGTGATGAAATCTTAGCTAAGATCTAGCAGTTGTTTTCATCAGATAACATTTGACAACTTAACATCTGGTAACGACTTCTCTAACGTTATTTGATTTGTCCACAAGTAACAGTAGACCTTTTCATAGCTTTAGAACTTGTTTGTTGCACAGTCATGGCAATTTCATTTCACTGCTGGTGTACCAGTTCATTCATGCATTAACAAATGGAATAAAATAAAATGCCTGAATCTCGAATGTGCTTCACACTTTCATTCTTAAGTGTATGTTTTGTTCACTGTTATTCATGTTAGACAAGTACATGTGATAGACCATAAGTACAGCTCGACCACTCATCAATCAAGTATGTGTTTTTCAAAATTTGTTTTACGAGCAACACTAAACTTCTTTAATAGGCTTGTAAGTGTGAATTTCCAGGCTGCCAGTCTGAAACACTAGACCTTGGCGCAGACACTATCCCAAATATTAACTCCATATCAGAATTCCAGTTGCTGATTTTGTCGCTGAAAATTACCACCCAACTGATCATTCACTACTTTAGTTATTCCCTTAGGGAAAGTTCTTGGCCAAGAAAAGCAGCATGTTAACTTTGCTTGGTTTCAAACAGGCTCACTGATATGTTACCACATTCCCTGATGTGCTAAAGAGCCTATCAGAGGGTGAGCTAGAGGCAGCTATACAAAGATATTTCTGAGCTAGTTTGCTTAGCTTTGGGTAAGTGACCTGGTGAAATTTTCACTGAGACAAAGACTCTGCCTCACTGTCAATGGTCGGGGACAGCAAGTAGCTGTTCAGTTCAGCTTCAACAGCTTGCTCCAGCTGCATGGAAGATGGAGTGGGAGTGGAGTCCGGATTTGTTTTTAGCAAACTGCCCAATGATCGCTTTGCCTTCTTGTCACTGGCTGGATCCATGCTTAATGCTAATTACTTTCTGTGCTGTTTCTTCCATTTCTGACATCACCTTGGTCTTGATGTCTCTGACTTTTCCGTTGCTAATGTAGTTGCCCATCAACCTGGGGATAATGAAAGATGCAATGTGCAATAGTTCTTGTGTTCCTGGGTCATCATACTTTGTAATCATATAATCCAAGATTTTTGCTTTTATAGTCTTGGTTAAATCAGAGTCATCTTCCTTTGCTCATACATCTTCCTTAACATATGAAATACTCACATAGCTTTACCCAGAAAGAGCATCAGTAAATTCTTGCAAAGGGTGTAACACCAAGGTTACAGACTCAAGTACATCCAGGTCCTGCCATGAGGGAACCAGATGTCGTGTTTTATGGTCTGCCAAGAAGACATCAGATAGGGCCTGCCGCTGCTCCAAGACCCTTTCCATCATCTTTTGCCTTGAGCCCCACCTGGTTTTGCATTGCAGTGATGAATAAATGCTCTTGGAGGTTATGCTCTTGTTATGCTTCTTTCAGTGCCACCTTCTGCTTCCAGTTCTGGGAGAAATGTCCCACCAATTTTTTGCAAAGTCCAGCAGCATGGGCAATACAACAGTCATCTTTAGTAGCATTTTCTGGGAAGAAGACATGAACACACTTAAAAAAGCTAAAACCAACCAAGACATATTGTATTGTTATTAGTTGTTGTTATTATGTTAATCACTAAATTGAGATTACTCAATTTAGTATCATGTCCATTTTACCAACAGTAGGCTAGTTTCAGAGCTGACCAAGCAATGGGGAAAACAAACAATGATCATTTCCATATTTACAAGTGTATATTGTGTGTGCTATTTTTTATTTGGATTAATGATATTCAGTTGCCTAAATGTCATCAGATGCTCATGCTCAAGAAAGAGATGTTCAAACTGAATGACGAGCTTGCACAGCCCAGATAAAATAAACCAGTTACTCTAACACAGAGGTGACTCGTTATTTCTGAGTAATACAAAAGACTAATTTAAAACAAGCTAATTGCTCACAAATGCTACATCACTAATAAAACAAAGAGCTTGAGAGAGCTATTTGGCTATACGAGGCAACTGTCCATGCAAATACTAGATCCCTCTTATTCAAATCTGGCCCTTGATTCCAAATCCAGGCCTTGTTTTCAAGTCTCCCAGGTAGTTAGTTTAATAATTACTGGCTCTAATTGGCCAGAGGCTTCACAATTGGCTCTCAAGTAAAGGCACATTGGAAAAACAGCAGTGCTCGGCCTTTGAGGACCGTGATTTGAATCGCCTTGCACTGGATAATAAAACGGCCAAAACTGAATCATCTCGGTTCATGTTACAAAATAAGACTGATCTATAACAATGTAAAGCCAATATATTTATAACAACATAAATGTATTTATTTACACTTACCAATGGCAAGAGGCAGCCTGCAGCCAAAACACGGAAATCTGACGCCGTGGTTGAGTTCAGTGGCCTTCACAACATTTGATCTGTTGTCAGTGGTAATGCAAACTAGCTGGTCTTCATGCAAATGCCAGCTGGCCAAAGCCTCACGGAGTGCACATGCTATGTTTTCTCCAGTGTGTTCTCCAGGAAAGTACGCTGTCTGTAGACATTGTGTTTTCAAGTCAAAATCTTTATCCAAGAAGTGTACAGTGAGGTGGATGTAGGGTTCTCTTGTTTGACTGGACCAAAGATCCGTGGTACAGGCGTAGTATTCAGCTTGACCCAGTTCTGATTCAATGGTCTTTCTGCATGCGTCATACATTTTTGGAATGGCGACTTGGGAAAAATAATTATGATATGGAATCTGGTATATTCGGTCCAATTTGTTTATCAGATATACAAAACCATCTTTGTTCACTGTGTTTATGCACATCATGTCCTTAGTCAAATAACGAGTTATGGCCTCGGTTAATTGGTTAGGATGTTTTTTCATAAGGCGTCAAATGGGCAATTACTGAGAATTACTACTGTTGCTGCAGTGATGGCAGGGTTTTAGTTTTGCTACTACTCGACGGTTAAACATTTTTCTCTCCATTTATGAAATCAACAAAAGGGGTAACCATCTCATGTGAAGTCTTGCTTCTTCATTGACCCCCAGAATTGTCACATTGTGGGAAGGACGGAGACAAAGGCAGACGTGGGGAGAACAAAAAGGGGCTTTATCTAAACAAAAGACAATAAGCAAAGCAAATAAACTGAACTGGGTAGGGAGAATCAGGAGAGGGCACAGGGCAAATTGGGGAGCACATGCAGGCAACAACATCACAAAGACAGGACTGGGGAGCTCAAGACAGGGAGGCACTATATACACTGCACGAGAGAGCACTGACGAGAGAGCAAACGAGAGGAACCTGGGTTGATCCACTCCAGGGCTCGTTAGAGAACAAGGGGAAAGGAAAGCGGGGCATGACAATAATAAGGAACTGACCCTCATGAATTTATTAAGATTGAACATTTAAACTGAACAACTTACACATTAGGCTGCATAAAGCAATGATTAAACATACAGCTGATGTTGTGCAATAAAGGTGAAACCACCACCTACAAAGAACACACAAAATGTACTTGTCCCTGTACTCAGGATCACCCTTACATCTTGATGAATAGCACAGGGTCCAGTTCTTAATATTTGTGTGATTTAGCTGTAGCTTAGCCAGATGGAGATGTATATTCTTTCTTTCACAGGTACAACCTTCATCTCTGCAGCGTATCGCAGCCTTTTTCTCCTATGGCATAACAGAGGCCTGACCGCCATGTTTTTACTGGCTTGCACTCTTCAACTAAGGAGTGAATCCACGGTCTGGCCTTATAGCTGTCAACTGACCCTATGGGTCCATTGCTGATGACTGCACAGGCATGCATTATAATCGTATGGTCAAGGATGGTTCCAGTGTGACTTACTGACACCAAAGGTGTTTTATTTCAAACTGAACTCAGAAACAATATAAACAAAAGGAACCATGAGGGATCTAAACACAAGCAAGATGGTAACAAGAAGTAAACCAAGGCTAGAACTAAAGCACAAAGAAGCACAATTTTCTTGATGTTATGAGCCCTGAGTGTGCATCAATCAGAATGCATCAATCCGTGGTTCCACCAGTCTTTATTAGCACAGGCAACTTGCTTGCTTGCGTGCGTATATGCCTGTGGTTCTGCAATAACTAAATTGAATTCTCAGTAAATATTATACATTCTCCAAATAACAGCTCTCTTTGATATTTAAACAATATTGATAATACAATACTAAACGAGTTAACATAAAAGCAATGCAGCCGACTTAGCATAGGCTAACTACGTATTAGGAACGCAATGTTATGCCATCCCTAATAAGTGTGTAACTTAAACCATAAACATATAATAATGGATTACAGTATAGGGGACAAAGGTTAACCAGACACAAACTTAAAGCTCACACTTCGTTGAACTGAGCGAGCTTCACTAAATTATAACAACGAGCTATAGGTGCCTAAAACTCAAAACACTCAAAAACTCAAAGCTGCAGTTCTTATATTGTCCGCAAGGTGGCACTCGCTGCCCACTACGCCCTCCATTAGTTTTATAAATAATTTAATTTTAGCATTATGGATAATTCTGTGACATTGTACCATTTTCTGTTCTGTATCTAAATAAGAGTCAGGACAGCTTTTATATGATAAATTCATTTATTCTATACTTTGATTTTTTTTGAAGATTCAAATAATAGTGTCATGTCGGGGCATAATTAGAAGCCAGGATGAGTGTAGGGAAGAATGAAAGGGGCTTTATTAGGGAAAACCAGAACAAACACAGGGCAAACACAAAAAACCACAAGGGGTCAAATAGGGCGACAAGGAGCAGGTAGGGCGGATAGCACAAGACCGTTAGCAACGTCAATGACTGGACTGGGGAGCACATGACTGGGAGGCACTTTATACACCACTGATGAGGCAGCTGGAGTGATCCACATGAGGGCTGAACTGAGAGGTAAGACAAAACAAGCAACATTTGTGCCTCCACACTAGGGAGAGTGCAAGAGAGGCAGGCTGGCAGGGTAAATAGAAAACAGAAAAACAGACACCTCACAAGTAGAACATTGAAAAATAATTTATATTGCTTAGCCTGTTACAGTTTTCCCACAGTACATCATCATTACATAAACTTTAGTAGCACATAAATTAAATATTTTTTTTAGCATAGACTATTTGACAATTGACAATTTATTGTTATATTAGGGAGGTTATAAGCTGCCAAAGATAACATTTTGTTAGGGGGGCAAAAATTTCTAGTGATGCCCCTGTCATCATGTGAAATTCTTTGCACTTTGTACTTCTGCTAGCATGCACTGTGATTTGTACTTCTTCACAAGCATGTGCTCCATGCCAATGCAGGCTTCAGACAAGGTGGACCAGTAAAATATTAGATGGCGTTTACCTATCTATTGCTTCGGCTACGCACTTCTGGTGGTTGCGCTCCTGCTCTCATTTGGCCAGCTCGCTGCACAACTATTCCAACTCCTGCTACTCCTGCTGGATCCTGTCAGCTCATGCTGCTCCTGAGCCAGCTGGGCCTCCACCATGTGGCACGCCTCCGCCCAACTGAGGAGAGCAGCCTCAGCTTGCTACCTCCATTGGGGATGCTCGCAGCTAGGGTTGTGCCACTCCTCACAGCTGGTGAGCAGAGAACCTAACCTGGCTGGTGAATGCTCTGGAAGCTCCTGCATTCCCTGGTTGGTGATGCTCTCTCAGACTTGGAGCCAAAAGGATGGTAGGAGTTGCTTCGGGGCATGCTGTGACAGGACGGGGATCTGATGGACTGGCTTCTGGAAATGCTGCACTTGTCCTGGGCATTTCAGATGGACAGGGCAGCATGGGACCACCCTCCCCGTGACTTCCCTCATGGATTCCTCTCCGTAGTGTGTCTGCGTCCTCGGACAGACTCCGCAGCCCTTTGACCCTTGGACCCCCTCTCGACCACGGTATCTGGACACGTTTTGGCTTCTAGTGATATAAACAGACGGATTCCTGTTATGACCCTGCTACGACTTCTGACCATTCTTTGTTTCATCCCTAATAAATGCACGCAGCAGGAAGGAGCTGACTACATTCCAGATCCGTTGACATCGACAAAGAAAATGATGGATGGACAGGACTTGGACCTCTTCCTCCAATGCTGGAAAAAAATGAGGTTGATAACCAACACAACACTGGAATGGGTACATCCCCATGGAGGATACAGGCAGAGAATTATGGGCGTATTCCACCCAAGAAAGGAAACCACGTCACGATTCAGGTGAGTGGGAGGCCATACAACATAACATCTGCTCCAGGTCCAGCTCTCTCCGTCTGTCCATTGGACTGTGGGTAGAAATCAGAGGAAAGACTTGCGGTGGCACCAATCAGCATACAGAATTCCCTCCAGAATCTGGAAACAAATCAGATACAATGTCAGATACAATGTCAGAAGGTAGACCATGGAGCTTGAAGATATGGTCCACTAAAAAATAAGCCATCTCCTTGGCTGAGGGCAGCTTGGGAACAGGAACGAAATGCACAGCCTTATACAGTAGAAACGGTCAACAATTGTGAGTGCCCTGTGAATCCTCTGGACTTTTACAAAATCCAAAGATATATGAGACCAGGGGCATCAGGGACCTGCAAGGCCTGCTAGAGCACGGGAAGGATTCTTATTTTGTGCGCAAATAGAGCAGGCCATGACATAAACACGGATGTCCTGCAGCATGGTTAGCCACCAGAAGCATTATCCAAGGAGTGCTCAGGTGCGATGCACTCTGGGATGGCAAGCCAAGAGAGAGTCAGGTACCCATTGGAGTACACGTGTACGCAAAAAGTCTGGTACAAACGGCAGATTAGGTGGACAACCCTCTGGGGGCTGGATCAATCATTGCATGGCCTGAACAGCCTCCTCAACTCCCAGGATACTGCCCCAATAAAGCGACCCTCTGGCAGAATCGGGCCAGGGCACTCCTTAGTGTCCTCCTCTCCGAACAGACGTGACAAGGCGTCTGGTTTGTGGTTTTTGGAGCCCGGTCTGAAGGAGATAAGAAAATTAAAACTATAAAAAATAGCTACCACCTAGTCTGGTGTGCATTAAGTCGCATTGCTGACTGTAGATATTCCAGGTTCTTGTGGTCCAGGAATGGGTCTTTAGTGCCCTCCAGTCACTGTCATCACGCCTCCAATGCCAGATGGACTGCCAGCAGTTCTCGATTGCCTTTTTGGCTGGGGTTCAAAAATGCAAATTATTATCTGACATGTGCCTCTGCGAGAGAATAGCCCCTACACCAGTGCCGGAAGCATCCATCTCCACCACAAGCTGTTGAGAAGGATTGGGGATCTGAAGAATAGAAGCTGAGATGAAACTTCTGCAAAAGTCCAAGAATGCTTGTTCTGCCTCTAGGGACCACTGAACGTGGACCTTGGTAGAGGTGAGTGCCATGAGAGGGGCAATAATGGTGCTAAATTCTCGAATAAAACGCTTGTAAAAGTTAGCGAAACCCAAAAAATGCTGTACCTCCCTCCAGTTGCAAGGCTGAGGCCATTCTGCAACTGCTCAGATCTTCTCCGGATCAATCCGAACCAAACCCTCCCCGAGAATGAACCCAAGGAAGGAGATTGACTGCCGTTGAAACCACCTTGACAAATAGCTTATTGACTAATAAGGTTTGGAGGACCTCACAAACAAGTATGACGTGATCCTTTTAAGAATAGGAAAACACCAAAATGTCATCTAAATAAATGTAGACAAACTTGTCCAACATGTCCAGAAGGACGTTGTTAATCAGCCCTTGGAATACTGCCGGTGCATTAGTCAAACCAAAAGGCAACTAAATATTCATAGTGCCCAGAGGGCATGTTAAAGGCAGTCTTCCACTCATCCCCCTCGTGGATCCAAACCAAATGATAGCTGAGAACCAGCTAGCCCCCTGAAGTACATCAAGAACCAAGGACAACACGATTGTAATCTGGTTCAGCCCGCGGTATTCAAAACAAGGCTCGTCCTTCTCCACAAAGAAGAATCCAGCTCCTGCTGGAGAAGACGGCGAAATAATACCTAATGCTAGAGCAATACTTATGTACTCTTCCATTACTTTCCTTTCAGGGACAGACAGGGAGTACAGATGGCCTCTAGTGGGCAAGGTGCCAGGAAAAAGATCAATAGTGTAGTCGGAAGGTCGAAGTTTCAGGTCCAGGTAGTCTGCAGGATTCGAAGACAGATCAGGAAATTCCTCCTTCACTTCAGGGACCACTGAAGGGAGAGCTACACTAAGCATAGCAAAAAGGGCTCCAGCCCATAATGGATCCCTTCTTCTAGTCGAGGTGAGGATTATGCTTCAGCCAGGGGTGGCCTAACACTATAGGTGCTTGGGGTGAGTCAATAACATACAAGGACATTTCCTCCATATGATTACCCCCAATAGCGAGACTCAGTGAACGTGTAGGACTGATGATGGTGGCCATTCGTCTTCCATCCAGAGTGTGGGCCACCACCTGTGTCTGTAGAGGAGTGGTTGGCAGACTTCACTGGTGGACAATCTGTTGGTGTCAATGAAATTATCATCATCTCCCGAGGGCTACTGCTGAATCTCTCCATAAGAAAGTAGCACCAGTAAAAAGATTCGTTGAATTGAGGAGGGGAATATTTGAGCTACACCCACCAGGGTCCTCCTTATTACTGGTGGGGGCATCCTTTTACTGAGCAGTTAGCAATGTAGTGTCCCACTTGCCCACAGTACAGGCAAGGATTGGAAGTCCATCGTTGTTGTCGTTCTGCAAGGTCCAGTCCACCTGCATTGATTCGGTGGGAGGTTTGGGAGAGTTTACATCAGCTGATTGACAAAAACCTGGAATATCAATCCTTCTGTGAAATTCCCTACACCTCTGATGGAAGCGGTTATCCACATGTATAGTGAGATTGACTAATTTCTCGAAGGTCCCTGGCAACTCTCTGGAGGATAATTAATCTCTTATTTCTTCAGACAGCCCTTTGTATAAAGCATCGTACTGAGCTTGCGCATCCCAACATGTGGATAGCACAAGGGTCTGAAATGCTATGGAGAAATCTGAGAGCGGTTGCCCAGTCGAGTTGGAGCAATTCGCAATATCCTGTTGTTCTGTCTCTCTGGCATGGGTTGATCGATCAAATACCCACTTCATTTCTGCAGCAAAACCGGGAAGATCGGTACAAAAAGGTGCACTGGCTTCCCACGCAGCAGTCGCCCATTTATGAGCAGGACCGGTCAGTAGAGTGATGATATAAGCAACCCTAGTGTGATCCGAGAGGAATGCAGGAGGTTGTCGACCAAAAAATTAGGAAACACTGAGAAAAAAAGATTGACAGGTTTTTGGGGCACCATTATACTGTGGAGGTGGGGAAAGCGGGGTTCACTAATTGAGGTGACAGTGGTAAGACGACTGGAAAGGACCTGCTGTATTTGACTTGCTAACTCCGTTATTAAAAGATTCTAGTGAATCTCCAATTGCCATGAGCGCAGACTCATGCCGTCCCAGCAAAGTACCCTGTTTACCCAGGGCTTCAGTGAGTTGCTGAAGGTTTGGCTGATCCGCAGGGTCCATCCTGAGGGCAAGATCTTCTGTTAGGGCAGGGATTGCAGGAATATCTTCTCTGAAATACAGAGAAAAGGGGGGGGGGGGACAAAAGCATAAATGCAAAAATCGTGATAGAATTACAGGCAGCAGTCGGATGATCTGCGTCGGTATCCAGGGGAACAGGCGGAGCTCAGAATCCGGAGACAGATGGGTGGTCAGGTGATCTTTGTTGGTAGTCAGGGCTAGGCTATATTCGTCATCAGGAGAAGCAGAACAGGAGTCAGGGAAACAGGCAGGCAGAGGAGCAGACAGGTAGGGGAGTAACAGGACAGAAATGCTTGAACTGGCAAAAACAGCTGAAGATCTCACATCTGGCTGGCATGCAGGTCAAGAGGGAGCGCTCCGGCCACTACTCGACTCCCTCCTCGAGAAACCCCGGGGTCGTAGCAGGGAAGTCCTGCGTGACATCGTAGGGGCTTCCCCGGAGCAGTCCATAACACCCCTACATGGACCAGGTGGGATACTATTTTTTTTTTTGAAACTGTAGTTTGCTCATCATTTGATGTATCTGTTAGGACTGTCAAAGTTAACACAATAATAGCACGTCAATGGGAATTCATTATAACGTGATTAATTTTTTTGATGCCATTAACACGTGTTGAATCAGATGGATCCATCGACAAAACCAAAGTTATTTGCAGTTATTTGCCATTGTGAAATAAGTTGCCACCGAAGGCCATCTAGTCTTAAATACCATATCAGGCTGCGGGTTCTCAGAATGATAGACGCATTTGCATTTTCATGTCTTAACACTTTCATAAATATAAATAATTTATGGGTTTAATTATTTTTATAATTTTTAATTTAGATATTTCTTTAGCTATATATGAATGAGGCGGTCCATCACGTGTGTCATGCCCCGATCGTTCGCTCCTCTTGTGGAGCTGGAGTCGGATCCCTCTAGGGTCTTCTTCATAACTCTCCCTGTAACTCCCCAGTGTAGCAGAGCCCGGCCAGGTCCCCGCCTCTCTGTTTCCCAGAAGGGGAGGGGACACCTGCGCCGGGTCCCGCTCGCCCTTCCCCCTGGTTCGCCTGCGGTGCACCTGTCTGCGGCTCGGCGGTCGCCTGCGGATCCTCCGGCTCTTGCTCGGCGGTCGCCTCCGGTCCCCCTGGCTTCGGCTTGTCGGCCACCTCCGGTCCCGCCTCTGACGCCTCGTTGGTCGACTGCGGGTCCCCCGGCTCTAACTCGTCAGTCACCTTCGCCTCTGGCGGCTGCGCCTTCAGCTGCCGCACCTCCTGCTCCCTACTCCCCTTTGCCTGTGTCCCCTTGTGCCTCCTGTGTGTGTGTTTCCTGGTGTCCCCGGTCCTCGTCGCGTCGCTCCCCTTTGGAGCGCCCGGAGTGCGTGCCTTTTGTGGGGGGTTCTGTCATCCGCTCCTCTTGTGTGCCACTTCCCCTCATCAGCCCCGTGAGGAATCCCCGTGTTCATCAGCTGTTTTGAGTTGTCCTGCTTAGTTTCGTGCATTTCAGTTTGTTTCCCCAGTCCGGTCATTGACGTTGCATCTTAGAGTCTGTCTGCCTGAAAATAAATCCCTTTTGCTTATATCCACAGCTTCCTTCATCTGCTTCTTGCATGTCGTGACAACGTGCTTCTGTAAAGTCTAATTTCGTGCTTCCCCAAGCTAAGGACCAGCTGATCCTCGGACTTCCTTGGCTGAGGATACATAACCCTCACATCGAGTAGAGAACTTGGGAGATTATGGCTTGGTCACACCAGTGTCATCGTGAATGCATGTCCCTTCCACGTAAAGCTACAGGAGTGGAGAGCCCGAAAACCTGGAGGTGGTTCCGAGGGAATACCAGGGCTACAAGGATGTGTTCAGTAAGGAAAAGGCTTTTGCCCAACCCCTCATAGGGCACGCGACTGTTCTATTGAACTATTAGACAGCGCTACCTTGCCTCGAGGCAGGTTGTACCCGGTCTCTTTACAGGAGGAGGAGTCCCTAGAGACCTACATCCGTGAAGGACTGAAGCAGGGAATCATTCAACCCTCTAAGTCGCCAGTGACCGCAGGCTTTTTCTTTATTAAAAAGAAAGACGGAGGATTACGTCCGGTGGTAGATTATCGTGCCTTGAACGCAATCACCAT
>JAODKE010003967.1:0-13468 GCA_026779605.1 Mormyrus hasselquistii
ATTCTGACCAATTTTTAAAAAATGGGGGGTGCCCTAATTGTTGGGGATGTCCTATAATCGGGGAAACACGGTATGAATAATTGGTCTTTTAGCACTGTGTGTCCAACTGTACAACTCAATAATTATTGTTTCTTGTTAATGCAAATGTAAGGAATGTATTAAGGACTTTATATCTGGTGATAGGTAAAAAAGTCTTGTGTGGTTAATAAAAGTTCAGCTCATCATTATTAAAACAGATAGAAATTAAACTGCAACTCTTTTGATAATCTGTGTCTGAACAAGAGAGAAAAGGACATGCATGTGTTTAAAATGATATGAAATGGAAGGTACATCCATATCCAAAGAATGAACGCAAGATCATAACACCTGATTCCTCTATACAAAGTACATGTCTGTAATAGTGTCATGCGATGATGATCACATAATGACAGAAAACTTTTCATGAATGGATTGAAAAAAATCTTTCTTCGAATCAATTCTTGGAAATTTAGCTTGAAGTCCTGGAGAAGTCATGGAAATGTCATAGTGTACAAACCTTGATACATTGTATATTGTATGTCCTGAGGATTTTCACACTTTGAGGAGACTGAAATCTGCTCTGAAATGTCTGTTTGGGTCAACCTACTACTGTGAGCAGTTCTTTTCTAAACTGTCATTCAAAGACTCGATTCCACTCAAGACTGACTGACGAAAACCTTCATGTGTCTCGCCAAAGAAAAGCAATTCCAGCCATCGCATTAGAGAGCTTAGTGGAACACCAAAAGTGGGCAAAGGTGCAGATCAGTATGAGAGGAACAATCTTTATTCCTGGTAGCGTAACAATGGTGAAACTACCCAGAAAGGAGTACCGGCGGTTGTTGTTAAGTAGCTGAGGCTGGATTTGGAGCGAGCATTTTGTGGCACAGCGGAGAGACATTGATTGGGATCGGGTAACCGGCCGGCCAATTGGTGTCAGTCCGAGATGGCCGGAGGCAATGATCGGAATCCTTGGTACAGACAAGGGTCGAGCAATCGGCTTCAGGCTTTGATGGTGTAGGCAATTCTTATGGTCTAAGGGATGAAGCAGAAGTCGGTGCACAGAAAGTCAACATGGGAAGAAACACTTGACCTCGGGTAACACCATGAAGATCTCAGAACAGGCTGGTGAGCCTGACTTCCCCAAATAGGAGAATGATTCACGAGAGACAAGGAGCAGCTGGGACATTCATGGAGATGTCGGGGTTTCCCGGTCAGGTGTATTCTAATAATGCGGATTCCTCAGGGGGTGTGGCCGCAGTGATGCAGGCGGGATACCCCTGGGCTGGTCGTTGACAGGTGAGTGTGATATGTGTTCATCAATTTAGTATGGCCCTTGAAGGATGTTTTAAAAAAATAAAATGGCCCTTAATAGGAATATGTTTCCCTCCCCTGGTCCAGAGTTTCAGCCATTTTTCATATAAATTTTCATGTGCGTCTTTTGTGCAAAAGCAAGCATAGTATACCATGCAGTGCTAAGCAGCAGCAGTTTTGACCAAAATGACTGTTTTTTGTAGACTTAAACAACAAAAAGTCACTCAAATTTGTCATTTAACCATCACTCTATTAAAAAAATTAATTAATTAATAATTTTCATTACTTGGCTACTTAGTTTATTCTCTAACATTCATGTGCATCAGCATCCTAACCATCATCATCCAGTTCTTAGAGATGTTTTTCAGCATGGTTCTATAGCTACAGCAATCGCTTTAACCTGCTCTGGTGAGTGCCATTTAAAAGTTTCATTAATGTTTTCTAATATGTCCTGACCTCTGCGTGATCCCTTAGGAGTCATTATAAGTCAGACATGCAATTTACTCCAGTAGGTGCATAAGAGACTAACATGAGTTGGAGAGAAAGGCAGTTTCACTCAATAGCTATATGGAGACTTGTGAAGATCACTGAAGCAATTAATTAATTTACCAGCAAATGTGCTGTAGCTATTGTTCTGGGGGTAGTCGGTCATAAAAATGTAATGTAAAATGATCCTTACTCTGTTCTTATTCCCTTTATTGATTAAATTTAGTGCTTTCTGTTATTGAACCTGTAGCTGAGATGTAGTGAATATGTTTATTTTGAATCATTTAGCTCGTTTGATTTTTTTATTACTCAAGAGCCAGGATTGTCCATGACCATTTAATTTCATGTAAAAACGGAGATCATTTGCTGCAGTATTCAATAGATCGTATCTTGTATGGTGTCAGCCCTAAGCATAATTTTGAAATTTATTTGATAACCACTTAAGCTATTGCATATTAATATAATTTTTATTTATTAAGTAATGATTGTTTAATTATACTAGACAATATAGGTACACTATATTGTCAAATAAAAAAAAAGACAGAAAAGACAGTAAATAAAATCTCTCTCTCCATGGTAGCTTCCCAAGAGTACCAAAAAACTGTTTTTTTTTTTAAGTAAACAATAGATACAGTTGTGAAAGAATGTAACAGGAACAAGTAACTACGCTAAGTTGAATAGAAGGGCGAATGGTCAATAATCAGGCCAGATGTATCCAAAGATGTTGGTTCCTAATCACAATCCAAAATCTTTGTTGGGTCACAGAATACAGGTCTGAAATTCACAGGCAGGCATCAGAAGAACCATGGAGACAAAGACAGAGGAGCCAGAGAAAAATATTGTGAAACCCAGGCGGAGGATCAAGGTATAAAGAAAACCTGGCAGGAAAAACAAAACCACCAAACCAGGAATACTAAAAAACCAAAACAAAAACAGATGACGTAGCAAGTACTCCGGGGCAATGTGTAATCCAAGATGTCATAACACGGGTGGCCTAAAAGACTATCCAAGGACTAATAGTCACTGTATCCTGTTTATAGGCCTGTCCCAGTAACCCTAGGTAGAGCATAACCCTGTGGGACACCCAACTCTCTATAGAGTAATCAAGATGCCCCCCCCCCCATTGATCAGCAAGATTCTTCACAGATATGAGGATTTAGATTACCTACAAAGATAACTGAATACAGTCTTCATCATGAAAGATTCTGTCACAACATCAAAAATATCTTGATTTTCAAAATTCGAGAGGAAAAAATATCATTGTTTGTTGCACTGCTGTAGAGCTGAAATATATACAGGGTTTGCTACAAACCTGGACCGTTGCTATGTAAACATACATGTTAACTATTTGTTAATATAGAATTCTCATATTTACAGCAGGTGATGATACTCCATGAATATTACATAGAACAACATTAAAAATGTTAATGGAAATGCCGTAATCCAGAGCACATAGCATACATCATGTGGTTTTACATTGACTTTCGGTGTTGTCCTGCAGGCTTAATGTCATTTGCTTCTGGGAATAAATTCTGCTCATCTGGAATAAAAAGCTGGATTAACCTTCAGGGCCCTGCTGTTTGGCCATCTGTTCCTACAATGTATCCCGGGGCCCATGAAATATTTATGTTCCTTTCAAAAACGTACATATCCATCAGTGTGCTGATCATTATAAGACATGTACAGAGCACAGTGAGGATGACAAAAAAAAAAAAAATCTATAATATTACGTAAATGTATGCATGAAAGACAGCAGGGCATATACCAAGAGAAAAAGATCAAAGCCACCCTGAAATGTATTTATATATATATATATTTATAAGTCAGGAAAATAATAATAATACCGTATGTAATAATAGTAATAATAATAATAATAATAATACAGTAATAGCAAAAGTAGCTACATATGGTACAGTACTGTACCTTAAGTTGTCAACTCACTGAAGCTTTATGAGCATCACGAAGTAGCATGTACGTTCGTTATTATGAACCTTTGTGTTTAAACCAATTTTTTAAAATACCAGGCTTTGTGACAGTCCGTTTGTAAGTAGAAGTTGTCCGTAAATTGGAGATAAGTAACCAGGGGACAGCAATATTTGTGTATGTGTGTCAGGTCAGGTCAGGTTGGGGAGCATGCACTGGTACAGCACATTGCCACAGCCACTGCATGAGAAAATACGTAGGGATCTTGATTGGCAACCCCCCAGGCAGACAAGTGGTCCCACCCTCCAAAAATGACCGTCTATCAGCTGCAATCAGGTGTTATGTGGACTTCCGCTTGGCCTGGTATAGCCACTCAGGTCCTCAGCAGTAACGATCCTGCACGCCAGATCACCCACAGGAAAATGCGCCACATAGTGCTGTAACTGATGCTCCCTCACAATGCAGGTCCAGTCTAAAGAAGGCCAGTCTTTGTCTCAGGTCATTGTCTATGTCTATTTTTCATAGCCATACAGCAAAACAGGGAGTAGCAGGACCCTAAAAACTTGGACCTTTGTCCTCTGACAAAGATATCAGGAGTGCAACACACTTTTTTCCTGTGATCTCATGACCCCCCAGACTCTCCAAGTCCATCTACTGACTTCGTAGAAAGAGTCACAAGAGACATGTTGCTGTTGAGGTAAGTGAACCTCTCTACATGGTCAACATTTTCTTGGTTTTTATCCAGGACACTTGCGAGCCCCGACACTTAGACTCATTGCTCAGTCTCTCGAGAACCGTGATCAGAGCCTCTATTGACTTCAACAAGATCACAGCATCATCAGAAATGTCAGGATAAATGTGTCTTTCTTTACGAACGGATGCCGCACAGCCGCTGGACCCCAAAACCCTGCCAAACACCCAGTCCATGCAAGTACTAAGCAGAGTAGGAGCAAGAACACACCTCTGACGAATCCCAATCAACTGGGAAGAATGCAGAGATTCTGTATTCTGCCTTCACTCTGCACATCACTCACAGTACCAGTGTACAGGTTGGTCCTGATGTCCAGCAACTACGGGGGGATCCCACAAAGTCTCAGGATGTCCCACGGGCAGCTCGATCAACTGAGCTGAACCCTTTACAAAAATCAACAAAGGCTGCAAACTCTGCTGATATTCATGTTTGTGCTATATGAGAACTCTCAGTGCCAGGATGCTGTAGTCTTCTTAGGAGTAAAACCAGACTTCTCTAGCGACTAGAGTTGCCGCCAAGTTGTGCACTGCGACTCCTCTAAATAATATCCAGAGTGCCCTGTTTGATGAAACACCTCCTTCTGGGAACACTGGCAACACCAATACAGCCTTCAGCAACCTTCGGGGTCTTGTCACAAACGGACTCCCTCATCAGATTAGAATAGGCAGTCACACCTAAAATGGCAAGTTCTTCACACAAACTGAATGGAAACTCATTAGAAATAGCTAGATCTTGGAGTCTGGCCACATACAGCCTTATTGTCTTAGTAGGTTATAGCCAACTGGATCTAAGCTGAATCTTCAGAGTAGCAACAATGAGTCTGTGGTCAGAATACACAAACTGGGCACTTCTGTAGACCCTGCAGTTCTGCAGGAGCCTCCAGCTTCTGCCCACAGGGATGTGATCAATCTCCTTCACCATACCACCAGTATTGGAGTACCAAGTCCAACGATGCAGCTCAGGGTGTTGGACCCAGGATCCAGTGACTCATAGCCCCTGACCTTTTGTAAAGTGTTTCACTTTTGAACTGAAGTCCAAGACGAGAGGAGTGTCACTTTGTAGGCATCCATCAACAACCAAGAGAAGTTGTGAATAACTCACCATCACTTGGTTGGAGCATATGTGAAAGTAAAATTGGACATTGGTGGACCCGGGAGGGAAGGCATAATGGGTCTGTTATGTCTTAGGCCTTAGGCAAGAAGAGATTGTTTTGAATACTGTTTGACCTCGCTTAGTGATACCTGCCTGCAGTTAGTTCCGCAGACCCTGAAGAAAGATCAGACCTTGGAGAGGCAGACAGAGGTGCAAAGGGGGGGAAAAACCACCTGCAGGAAGAGATTTGAAGCTACCCCAACTGGTGCACAGAGAATCATAGCTTTATAAAATAATCGCAGTAGACAATATATCATATGTTACGGCAGTGCAAATGTATAAGTAATCATGTTAATCATACTAATCATATGATAACCATGTATTTGCAATGATTCAGCGACAATACGTCAATGTGTTAATCATTAATCAATGGAACACTCAAACATTAACAGTGATCCAATGTCATATAATCAATATCTATATACATATCTCAAGTAGAGTCTATAAGCCGAGACAGATTCCGGTAAATGGAGCAAGGTGGGTGGATTTTACCTTGTTTACCAAGGTGAACCAATAGAGCAGGAGAATTGTGATTGTTATACATTTCAGCTCGGTTTGTTGGTGTTTTGTGACCAGTCAGGATTTAGAATTCCTTATTGGGAATTGGGAGTTATGCTTTACAAACTGGATGCTCTGTCTGCTCGGTGTGACTTGGTACCGAGTGCCAGAGTGCGATGGGAGCACTTTGCTGGAATTGCTGGAATTAAAGAGATTTTTTTTACTCACCAAACTGAGAGATCCAGACTTGGTGACTCTCTGTGTTATCAGAGGGGTTGATTTATAATTATTCCACCACACATACACTGAGATAACAGACAAGACACCCAGCCTTAGCCTGAGCTTCATAATAAGCTTGTTGAAAGGATTGACATTGGATATCACCGGGAACAGCCAATTCACCACAACAACAGCTGCAGCAGAGCTACTCCCATGGAGAGCAGAAAAGAGTCCTGTCTGCTTTGTCAGAGCTGTGTGAAGTTGTTTACAGTGGCTGGAGTGCCCATCCCACCACCAACCCCTTGCAGGGCTGGATATATATAATATACACACAAACACATACCCTGTACACACTGTATATATTGTATAACTGTATAACAATAATGTTGTTTTTTATTTCTTAGAGGGATGTAGCGAACAGCTCCCATTAATAGTGCCACAGCATAAATATTTCTTTAAATGAATTTGCTTTTCAGGACCGAACCAGAAACAGCAATGCAGCTTTGCAGCTGAAAAAATCAAGCAGTTCTTGGAGAAATGTTGCCTTTTTTATTTATTTAGAGAGTGCTCCTGTCATCTGCGTATCGATGTCATGGCCCCTTGGGGCCACAGCATCGCATGGGTCACTCTGTCTGAAAGTGACTGCTATGAATATTTCATTACTGAAATTGCTTTGTGCGATATATCAGTAGGTGACAGCAAGAGCTTAGTTTGACCTGGAAAATGACAACCAGATTTTTTTTAATGCCCTAAATTTTGCACTCATTTATGATATGTCACCCTTCGATCCATTCTTTCACCCATGCCAGGAATATAATCATAATTTTAATGGGCTTATAGTGGATTGTAGCAAGCGACACCAAGCATTTCTTACATAATTCATGCACTAGACTGGCTAGTGTTTTCTAGACAGTGTTGATGTACTCTGTATCCAGAGACTCTGAACATAAAGTGGCTTTTCAGTGTGTCTCACGAAGCAGCCTTGCGTGTTTTTTACATTTATGTGTGATTAAATTAATTGAAAGAGGATGATCATGTTTCCACATGTTAAATGTATATATGTGGTACGTGACTCTAGTGTATCTTAACCATACATATGAATTTAACAAACAAAAGACTGAATTGAATTTTGTCCATTACAATATTTGATAATCCTATGTATCATTATTAATCTATTATGACTGACTGATGTATTTGTCTTTCTTCGCTATACGGCACTAAAGTGATCTGTGTCTTGTTAGATGGATGATAGTCTGTAGGTGTGAAACCTGTTGCCAGCTGTGGACATGAAGTAACCATGTTAAGTGGGAGGGAAATGAATGTGGGTGCCCAGCTTCTGTGTCAGGCAACATGAAAAGGAATAACGAATGCAAAGGTGAATACTATAATCACAGAATGACATGACAATATATGTAGGAAAATGTTTCACACGTGTCTGTTTTCTTCATATGATTTGTCAGTAGACTCTTACAATGTCACACAAAGTCTGTTTGAAGAAAAGGGTTTCTATGGCATTTTAGCACACAGTTTAATAGCGATCAACCTCTGTAAGGATCCAGTGTGAACGGTAGCATGTACAAACAGCATATAGTCCAGTCAATACTCACTGTATATACATGGAGGCTACACCCTGTCAACGAGCAGAAATCAGAATTAAAACTCCAAATTTTAAGCTCAGAATCTGTAACCCACACACATCAACACACGTACAAGGGGTGACCGGGGTGAATCAGAGTCAGAAAACTTTATTAACCCCAGAGCAAATTGTCTGTGTTGCAACTGCTCACTCAGAAGACAGAAAAAGGTGCAGAAGGCAGGGTAAAAAAAAAATACAAAAAAATATGAACAACAAGATAAAGATAAAGAAATGACCAACGCCAGACTCAGGGAGACAGGGACTGATATACACTAGTAACTGGGGATTAACAGGACACAGGTGAAAACAATCGGGCAGGAACACAAGGTAATGAGGTGGGCGTGGCACACGGGAGGATCGGACGGAGCGGATCATGACAGTGTGTATATATATATATTTATATATATATACCCCTATTATATTTTTCCAACATATTTGTACACAGTTTACACACATGTTTAGTTTTTCAATTGAACTTCAGGATGGGGAAACCCCTCAAACAATTACATTGGTTGTAAATGTACACTTTTAAATCAGGGATTTACTTTTGGGAATAAAAATTTAAGCCAACTGCATTTTTCAGTCAGTTGAGATCAATTAGACTTCGATTCACAAAGAGGAAGAAATATTCTTTCCCTGACTCTAACGTGTTAAACAAGGAGCACTTCCAGGAGGAGAATCTCAGAAAAGCCTGCTTGTCATTCCCATGCAGAATGCGGTGTCCAATTATACAAAGCGTCTGGCTGGCACACAGACGTAGCCACAAGAAATGCTACCATTCAGTTACTGCTGCCAAATATCTTAACACTAAAACGACGCAGCTTACTTTTCTGCTGATGTGGCAACACAATAGGGGGGGGGATGTTGGTGGTGATCATGATGTTAATTCCTACGGGGAACCCTAGAGTATGGCAATCAAAGCAGATGAGCGGTGAAAGAGGCCAACAGCCTGAAGGAGCCTAGGGACTCAACACTGGATAGGAAGATAGGAGGAGCACTGACTACTAAGCGATACTTCGGGAACCCCCCCGAAGAATTAACAAATTGCCTGCACATGTAGGACACACAGTTCCATTAACACCAGGAAGCCCCAGGCATGGTTAATCAATACTAAATAATTTTAATGCAAATGCATTGGTTACAATAAACATCAATAAAATACAATTCTACATATATTCATTTTAAATTAGTATTATTTAGCGGTGAGGATCAGTTACCCAGCTGGTGGACAAACGGGAACCCTGAAGAAGTGACTGAAACACAGCCAGGGCTTTGGCAGTGAGCTGCAGCCCTTCGGGCAGTGCCCAGTGAAGTTTACCAAAAATACGATTTCAGAACAAGACTAAAACAAGTGCAAGCAGCATAACTGCGGTAAAAGCAGTTTAACCGAGTCCAAACTGACTAATTTTAAGACTCATTTTAGCAAAAAGGAAGAACACGCTTAATGCAGCAGGATGAACTCAAATAAAACCAATAAACAGCAAAAGACAAATAAAACAACTTAAATAAAATAGTGGAAAAACTGCAGCAAAATCAAACAGAAACCTCCGCTATGCTCACAACATAAATGTCCACTATGGTACAGCAACACTAGTCATCCACTGGCTAAGGCACAGATACTGTGACCAACCCCTTCTTGGCTGAAGGGAGAAGGAGAACAGAATTTATGACTCCGCTACAATAAGTAAACATGGGAGTACTAAACGCTAATGCTACAATGACCGAAGGCATGGCATACCTGAGGATCAGCGAGAGATGCTCAACTAGGGATTGTCACGAAAAATAGTAAAAGTAAGTCCTAGACCACCAGTCACCAGCAGCTTAAGAGGGCATGAGCCAGGAACCCCATTCTTTGATGGTGCAGCTTTGTTCATCTGGATGTTTCTATCTGCTCAGGAGCCAATCCTGAATGCTGATTGAAAACTACAGGAATGCCGGAAAAAGGGAGTAACTACAGGGAAGGAGACTCGCACCCCACTACACTGAGAAATCCCTTCTAGGTTTGGTTGGCCTACAGTAATGAGTGATGACGTGATTTTGTGAAACTGAAAAACAAAATGAAAAAAACAAACCCCGTTGCACAACCTATATTATACCCCCTGGCAGCTGCACAGTCAGCTATATATTCATTAACTGAGAACACATACATTTTCATTTTCAGATGGGTCTGCATTCTAGGCCCTGTAGTGATGTTGAGGGCTGCGAGTCTTTAATTACAGTACTGAGGATAACCTCTCTAGTCTGCTGACACACAGCTATGGAATGTACTGCACTTAGCTGCTCGTCAGACAGGATTATCCTGTGCTGTAGTATAAAGAATTTTTTTTTTGAAGATGAAAGTAAAAAGTATTAGTGGTTTAAGGACAATAATAACACAAATAGAGTGGATTAGTGTGCCGTTTCCCAGTGCTAACCTCGCAGTTCCCCCTGCAAACATACCAGCACAATGGAAAGAGAGCAGAGGAAAGTTATCACGTGAAACAGACTTACGCTATTCCCACACAGAACAGGCTGAGCCGTGTCGAGTGTGGCCCACACACGCACAGCTAATGAGACTCCTGATGAAGAGGGATATCGCACAGGCAGGCCCTCATGGGTGCGCACAGCCACAGCCTGCCTCCGCAGCTGTAATTAAGAAGCCAGACAATGACATATGGGGCTTATGTTCAGAAGGAGAATATGCCTCTGAAGATTATAAGGATATTCAAATTCCAGAGCAACAAAGTCTGGTTGTCTTAATATTGATGACTCTTATATTAGTTTAAACCTTTCACTTATGACAAAGAAAAAATATACATTCTATTTATATATACACAACTTTTTAATGTATGTTTTCGTTCATGAAACTTAAGATTCAGTCTAATACTAACAATGAAAGAGAAGATTTAAATGGGCTCAAAATTTCCTTCATAATTATTATGTTCTTGCCACGTGTGGGGGACTTTAATATCTGTCTCTTGCAGTCATAGGAAGGGGCTGCTGACTTGTAGGGAATCGCTTTTCTTTATTACAGCAGACGTTTGTGCTTTGTTTATATATCTAATCCATTGACTTGTACCACCGGGGAGCCAATGGGATCAGGCATGTTGGGGATTGATTTGACAGGAAAATGATACTGGGAAAGACTGTAGCCCAGTTCCTTTGGGACATGTTTAGTTGGTGTCTGGGAGGTTCTGGGTTTGAATCCCATATCCAGGTGGGTAACCATTTCATCATTAATCCCTTATGGTTCCAGTTACTGACTCACGGTGCAGTTTGACCTTGTATATTATGTAGAACAAAAATCATGGTAATATATATCATATAATAATGTTCAGTTATACCACATACATATAACCCTTTAGTTAAACGTTATCATTTACGAAGCCTCAGTAAGTCATTTAGAAGCCTGTAGTTAATGATGAAGAAATCATTTGCAAATTCTTATGACATTTATAAGCAAAGCATATAGTTATGCAAAGCATATAGTTGTAAAAACAATAAAAGGAAATTATCATAAACAAATTAGAATTTAGTGATTACTGTAATTGTCATTGTTGACACACCATAGCACACAGTGCACAACAACAAAATGTGTCCTCTGCATTTAACCCGTACAGCATGTGACTTTGTGACAGGGGGCAGCTAATTCATTGCCCGGAGAGCAGTGCTCAGTAATTTTACTTAAGGCTGTCACCTATCATGCATTATAGATACTGTCATAATTCATTACAATGGCTGGAACAAGAATTAAATGAATTAAAATTAATTTTCAAATTAAAACTAAAACATTACAGCATGTTCTACTGACCATCATAAGGCATTATAGTATTGATTGTAATACTTCATAAACACCAATGAAGCTGTCATCTATAATGCACTAAAGTTATGAATGCATTGTAATGCATTATGAATATGTTTATAAATGATTAAAAACAAGTGCTACCCAAAGTTGTTTATGACCCTTATCAAGTATTATATACTGTACATAATTGTGTTATACTTTGACTATACTTTGACTTGCACTGTACTTTGACACGGCTAGCAGTTCAGTAGGTTTGTTTACACCAACATCATCGCAAACACAATGCGTTCATGCTATGACATCACTAGGCGATAGGAATTTTTTAGCTCCATTATAATCTTATGGGACCACTGTTGCACATGCAATCCGTCATCGGCCAAAATGTCATTACGTGGAGCGTGACTGGAGTCCAGTCCTACAGTGACTGAGCATCCCTGCAGCCCCGTACACATCAGTCAGTGATTTTATGCAATTTTAATAGCACCTGTTTTTAATTGTCGTATTTTTTCCTGCTACCATCTTTACGCTGGCTACTTCAAAATTCAAAGAGCAATATGGGTGTCATTTTTCAGTCTGACACCATGGCCCATGGGTAATGCGATGCTGCCAATCAAAGGAATAGGGCACATTCATACAAGCAAAGGGATCACGGTCTGCAGGAGTCCACACTGCATAATAATGCACTAAAGGAGCCCAGAGAGCACAGAATGAAAAAAGAATATACATTTACATCACAGTTTCATACATCAGCAAATGCATTCCTACAAAAAGTATTCCTACAAATATGAAAAGTACACGCTTCTTTAGGGTGTACGTTTCTGTATTCATTTTATATCTGACATTTTCGGAACATTACTATTACCCATCTCAATGTGAGTCACCACAGATAAATATCAGCTAATTTATATTAAATTAATGGAAGAAGGACAGAAGAAGTTCTGAAGTGTTTTTGCTATTCCCTAATTTTCTTGTATTTTCTTTATGCGTTATGTCTTGCACCTCAGGACCAATGTACAAATTACATTTCAATTTCATGACTTAATTGGTAACAGTATGAATTTTAATTGACATTACAGACCAGAACACACTGACGGATAGATTCACTTTAAGCACTCTGCTATTTATGCATTTCATTTTATTCTGTATACCTGAAGTGGTATATGCAGGTTCCCAGAATGATCTGTGTAGCTAAATAAAATCTATAGAGGAAGGAGAACGAAGTGCTGCATATATAGTTCAGTCACTACAGGTACCATGGTGACGGTGTCGTACATTCTTCGATAAACAATGCTCATCTTTTCTACAGTCTCACAGTTTGCACAAACGTGACTGTGCGTTGAATGCATTGTACTTGAGCTTTATTGCAAGACTTCTTTGTAAACATCTCTGAAGTCATATAGAGAGGTGATAACGATAAGACTACAAAATCAATGTCACCACATTATTAGTCTGTTAAAATCTGCGGCAGATCTGCCCAGAGTGAAATGTTCTACAGACATGTTAGGCTGTGCATTCCATTAGCATGTCACATTCACAGTGAACCTACATACTGTAGGTGCAGCGTGTAATGCACCAAGTCGGAGGAGCCATGTGGCACAACAATGTGTCAAAGGACCGTGTCTGTTTTCCGTGTTTTTTTACTTTTTATTTAATATTAGACATTTTTTTTTTGCAAGTGTGTCGTTGGGCT
>JAODKE010003968.1:0-13450 GCA_026779605.1 Mormyrus hasselquistii
TTTTTGTTTGCCCCCCCCCCCATTTTTCACAAAACATTCGTTTTATTCAAATGTGCCCCCCCCCCCACATTCCCCACATTGCTACGTAACCTGGTGAGAGTTATGTTTGCGGGATGAACATTCTAACCCAGCTTAAGTAGTTAAAATGTGATTAATGGATTCCATTAACTGAACAATTGGGACTTCCATAATATTCCTTATTGGAAAAATAAACCATAATTAATAATTAATTATTAATAAATAATTAATAATAAAGTAATATTTAATTTTCATACGTATTGGTGACAAATTATTTGAGCTAATTTTTTCTATACTAAAGTGAAGTGGGTAGCTTCAGAATTAATGAATATTGTTAAACCTCTCAATCTAAACAGAACTATATAAGCATGAAAGGATTTCCCCAGTATTTAAATGCATATATTCACTACGACTTAATAAGGCATACAAACAATACAAAACATTAACAAAAGCAAATTATATTTTCTCCCTGGAAGGTGTACAAACCACCAGTTCCTGCTACGGGGCATATATACAGTATCTCAGAGAGTCGGCAACTTGGTCTCCCCTTAATCACGGCCAACTCAGGCAAGAAACGACAAATGAGTAGAACGTATATTACAACAGTGCAAAACAAATGTAAAATTTTATTTAAAAACAGCAAAGGTAGTATGCTGTACATGATAAGAATGGGTAGCAGGTTAGCTCTACCTGGGTCTTTCACATCACCTCAATCGGCCACCCACTGAGGAGGGGGGAACCAGGGGCCCCACGCCATACGCATGCCACCCATCACTCACGCGTTCACTGACCACACTACAGCCAGTGCCACACAATGCAGCTCCCCTACAGCTAGTGGTGACAGTGTGGTGGCGTGATCCCAGCCTTGTACAGAATCGCTGAGTAGGCTACCCTAGTCAGAACAGAGGAGAACAATGCTGCACACAAACTAGCCAATCATACACTTCGAAACCATTTAAAACACAAGCTAGGAAGAAAGATCAAAGAGATGAGCTCAGCATCTGTACAGCATGGCTATACGAAACACTGCATCAAAATAAATGGCAATTAAATAAACATTCGAAACATGCTGTGACTGGTCTGGTTCCAAATAATTTAGCCTACATTCAAACGCAAAATACAATAAAAAAACACACACACACACACACACACACACTTTACAGGAGTGTACATTTCCTAGATCACAATGACTCAGAATGTTTATCATTGACTCTGTACAGCAACGTGGCAATGCGTCAGTGGCTATAGCCCACCAATGGCAAATCTCCCTGCAGAGGGTAGAAAGACATCAAAAATCACCCCAAGAAATTACAGAGGTATTGAAAATATACTAGGGATATAGATATTCCTACTATTTATTTTAAGCATTATACATTATACTATCTTACATACCTGTATGAAAGGGGACACACACCGCCAAGCATACAAACCTTTGAAACTATCACTGATTACCAGTTTCACTAATAGTGCTTATGTGCCACCTTAACATACCTGCCCCTCCTCAACTAATCACACCTTGTCTAGATCCTCACATTATAGTAAAACAGATGATTCTCTTACTGATAATAGAAAATTGAGCTGCACGATATATCATTTCAGCATCATCATCACAATGTGTGCATTGTGGAATAATCACATCAAATTTGTCGGCAACACCATCAACTTATTGTACGCACTCTGTTTTAAACATGGCAGCTTCATATATCATATATGAACGGGTCTGGATGTCTGGTTGTTCTTATTCATGGTTATGTAGCATCAAATATTACATCAAAGTCATGTGTCTGAAGTATGTCTTTTGTTTATTTAAGAGAGAATCAGACCTGAATCTCCACTAATGGAGGGGCTGTGGAGACTCCTTGTCCTGGGCTGGTTATGTCACCTCCAGTCTCCTGGCGTCTTAGGAGCCATGGTCATTGGAACCCCAGAGGAGTGTGAAAATGCTCCCTTTGTCCCTGGCTACAACTTGGGAGGAGAAGGTTTTGACATTGTGAAGATGGAACGCAAAGGTGCGTATGTGATCGACGCTGAACAGTGGAGGAATGCAAACGGAACCTGTCAACTTACACAAAACCCTTATTTGGGTGGCATTCAGCAGAAGATTCCATTAGCTGTGGTGGATTGGAGAGCCCTCTCCAAATGTGATATGAAGGTCTCCAGCACTGTGTACAAATCTAGTGAGGCTGTTGTCAATGACAGCACATCCAGTGTGACAAACAAGTGGAACATTGGCTTACAGCTTGTATTTGGTGTCATACTTGGCGGTACCCACTCAAAGTCTGCGATTTATGCTATGAAGAAATCAAAGGAAGACAAATACAGCTTCACCAAACATCAGGTTCACTGCAACTTGTACAGGTGAGACTAACTTTTGCAAAATCTTGCAAAATGTTTAGAAATACTAACAAGGAAAAAACAGCAACCCATAAATAACAAATTAAAGTGAAAATCCTTAAAAATAGGACATTTATCAGTTTGTAGCACAGGTTCTAGCAAGGAGAGTGAAATAAATAATTTAAGTTCACTGCGCTCAAAGTATATTTATGGTTATTTTAGGCAGCAATGAAATTAAACATTGACCAAGACACTGAAATCGATTTTTGATCTCGACCCCAATAACCGTCTTATGTTACCCCTGCCTTTCCCAGGTACAGAGTGGCTTCCAAACCCCCTCTTCACAACGAGTTTTTGGAGTCCATCAAGAAATTACCTAAAGAGTACAACTCTGACACTAAAGCTCAGTACCAATATCTGATTGACACATATGGAACCCATTTTATTACAGAAGTGCAGACTGGTGGAAAATTAGAGAGCGTCACTGCAATCAGGACCTGCCTGGCTACACTGAGTGGCCTCACAGACACAGCTGTTAAAGACTGCCTGGATGTTGAAGCTTCAGCAACATTTGCAATGAGTGCAAGTATAAAGACAGAAGTCCACCGCTGCAATGAACTTAAGAAGAAACTGGCCCACAACCAGAGCTTTAGCAGCATGTTCAGTGACCGCCACTCGGAGGTGTTTGGTGGGCAGCCTTCTTCAGCAGATTTGCTTTTCTCAGGTGGTTTGGACCCAAGTGCATACAAGAGTTGGCTGAATTCCTTGAAGAACATTCCAGATGTAGTATTTTACTCCCTCAGACCCCTACATTTTTTACTGCCCAGCGGACATGCAGCAGTTGGGGGAGTTAAGAAAGCAGTAGAGGAGTACATCAAAGAGAACGCGCTGCTGAAGAGCTGCTCTGAGTCTTGTCAGATTGGAATGAGATCGTCTGTGAGAGACCGCTGTGCCTGTGTCTGCATCAGCAATCAGAATATAGCTTCGAACTGCTGCCCTGTTACCAGTGGAATGGCAACACTGAAAGTGTATAATTTGAAAGCAAAGAAGTTGCATGGTGACTTATTTTCCGAAACTGATGGCTCTGTTCGGGTGTCATATGGTACACAGATTAAGCAGACAGAGATTATTTCAAACAATGACAATCCTGTCTGGCAAGAAAAGTTTGAGTTTGGTACTATCAATATTAATATGGTCACAAAGCTAACATTTGAAGTATTTGACGATGATTCATTTTGGAACCGTAATCTTCTTGGGAAGTGCTCTTTTGACATTAGAAGAGGAACGGTTTCAGATTCCTGCATGTTTGAGTACGGCACCTTCTTCTTCACCTACACAGTAACGTGTGCACCCAGCTTGGGTGGTCCAACCTGTAGGGATTACGTACCATCAGCTATGAGCACTACCCAAGCAAAGATCTTCGAATCTCGAAATGGCATTCTGTTAGGAAAGGAGAAACGGCGAGGTTTACATTTATGAACTGCTCCTTTTATAAAATTAAAGGAGTCAGTTGCTTAGCCAGTGGTGCCATTTGCTTTGCGATATAAATTGCTATAGGATAGATTCCCAAACTTTTCAGCTCGTAATCACATGTGACACCCACTAGGTGGTGGGTCTGAATAACAAAATCAAAGCTACTGATTTTCGTGCTGTGGGAGGGTCTTTGAGCTCTGTAGCACTAGCTGTATGTGCTAGTGCTCAATTAATGCTAATAAGGTTTTCCATATTGAACAGCTATTTGTTAATTTAGGTTTTGCCAATATTTAACAATGTATTCATTCAGTTCATTGTACTTCCTGAGCCAAAAATAATGTAGCCGAATGGCATACGATGAATACATGTAATGCCCTTGTTTTTAAATGCAGACCTGAAAAGGTTCAGTAGAAATGTTTTGAAAGTTTGTGATGCCAGTCCAACAGGACAATGTGGAGGGTTGTGACTGCCACTTTGTGAAGCAATGGGCTAGATGATGTCACATAAAAGTTAATATCTTTTCAGTAAACATTGAACACACATCTAAACATCAGTATGTTATACATTTTTAATTATCTGTTGAAATAGATTAATTCCAACAGGCATAATTACTTATCTGCCAAATTAGAAAAATGCTTTAACGTATATTGAATTTAATCCACAGGATTTAATCTTATGCAATATGGAATTTGCTTTGCACTTTGAATGATGCTTGTTGTGACCATGGTTCTTATGAATGGTTATTATATAAATAAAGTTTTAACAAGCATGAAAAGTCTGGTGAATGACTTAAAATTTTATAGTGCCATTATATAATTACAAATTATAGATAATTTGCTAACACTTCACTTAAGTATTTAGTAATTTATAAACACATTCAAAATGCATTATAATGTATTCATAAAACATTATAAACATTGCTATAAATATTTACAAAAAGAGCACATTATAGCCACTTGAAACACCGCATGATACATTAGAGCTTCAGTGAAGCCTATTTAAGCAATAACATCTGAGACGGAGTGAGGTGGTGCTTGTAGCCCAACTAGAACGAGGGTTACACTGGTGCAGTGTGTCTTGAGCTGCGCACGCGCATTTTGCCTCCAAAGGAAAAAAAAAACTTTGCGGAAGAATTTGAGTGCTCCTTAAGTTTGATAACCCTGTTCTGACCGACATACTGCAAAAGGATGGGTATTTTCTTTCTTTTTTTGCTGTTGTTTAATGAAAGGAGGGCTTTGACTGTTTGTTTTTTTTTTTTTTGTATGGGATAGAAGATTTCCAGTTAGACAAGATGGCGAGCCTGTCCCAGAAGATCCCGCATGCAGGACACCAAGCCTGCGGTAGCCTGGCCAGCTGGCGTACGGTTTCTTCAGCATCAGCCTGAACCAGCAAGCCCTTGCATGTGGACAGCAAGCTTATATTTCTACACAGAAAAGAACTCTGAATGTGCGCACAAGGACAATTTCATTTACACACACACACATTCAAATTACATGAATGTATTTATGTTCTGTTTCACATTGTTGTGCAGTATAATGAGGTGCTGTACAAAATAAAGTTAGTTACAAAATTAAAAAAAAAAATTCAAAGCCTCAGGTTTGGTTGTATAACAACTCTAGGACCTAGTGTCTTTGTGAATGTAGCCTTCCCACTGGTCCAGTTATGAAGAGCGCTACATATGCTAATTTATCATGGCTGTGATTTGGACGTCGGTACAAGACCACAGGCTGAGTGCCGCTGAAGGTAATAACAGTCTGTGTGGCTTCTTATTTGACGAGCCGCTCCATCTCCCTGAAGCTCCGCCGAACCCTCTCCGCCCATTTGGAGATCCTAGTCCCACCTGGTATCCTATCTGATTGCATAAAAAGCAAGTCGATCTCTAGATGGCGCCACGTCGCAGGGTGGACCCTCCATACCTGGTGGCTTTTGAGGGGCAATATAAACATCTGCTTGCAGATGAGGCTGGATCCGGCAGTTCGGGGAACCTCTTGGGACTCCGGATTCGGGGGAACAAGGGGGATTCGGTCAGCAGGATGTTGGGAAACTTGAAGTCTGGGCTGACAGAACAGCTGAGAGGCTTCTTTGAGAGACCAGTCATTTTGTCACGACCAGCAGGATGAAGGAAGCGGGAACAGAGGTGGTGGGTGAAAAAAAAGGGTTTTATTAAACTGAGGAGAAGCCAAACAGAAAAACAGCAGAATAACTGGCAACCCAAACTAGGGAAGTACAACTGGCCAGGGCAGAAACAACATTAGGGTAGCAACGCTAATGACTGGTCAGGTGAACACAGGACTGGAAACCACTTATACACACAAAGACAGACAGGAGAGAGCTGGGGATTAACACAATGACAGAAATGAGAGATAAGGCAAATAGGAAAAAGGAGGGGCGTGGCGGATAGCACGGCCGGGACGTGAGATTTTTACAGTCACTGCTTATCTAAATTCACAGTTATCCATGAATTGAAGTGATAAACATAAATCATTAAGTAAACAATTGCAGCAGCTCCTCAATCAGTGCAAAAAAACCCAGATGTGCTCTTGTTTATGTGAATCAAATTGGACATTTCCACTTGTTTTGTAATGACTGTGGGATTATCGTATCACTATCATATGATTAGTGCTATTTGCAAATGGATAGGCAATCAGGACTGCCTTGAGACTGGCTGAGGTGCCCGACCAATCGCCAGCTGCCGCCACTCTGCCTGCACCCCTCCTGCCTGCCGGCCTGCTACCACCACAACGTTTGCAACCCCGCCTCAGCCTGTTGCTGTACCTGAGGTTCCGCCCCTGGGTGCAGCTACGCCTGAGACACCTGCTACAGCCCCGACTCCTACTGCAGCTTTTGCTGTGCCTCCTGCTGTGCCAGTGGTTCCAGTGGTGGCGCCACCCACTGCTGCCGCAGCTGCCACGGCCATGGCCTCGCCTGCTGCCACAGCCGCTACGCCTGCCGTTCCTGTCCTGCCTGTCCCAGCACCTGCTGAGGCTCCCCCTGCTGGCCCCGAGTCAACGATCGCTGTGGCACCCCCTGCTGCACCGCCTGATGCCGCAGTTACGCCCGATGTTCCTGTCCTGGCTGTTTCACTGGCTCCAGCTGTCCTGCCTGTCTCGCTGGCTCGGCCTGTCCTGCCTGTCTTGCCAGCTCACGCTCCAGCCCAAGTGGCCAAGGTTCCAGTACCACCCCGGCTCCGCCTGAGGCTCGTAGGCCTCTGTCCCTGGCTCCGCCCGAGGCTCCTAGGCCCCCGCTCCTGGCTCTGCCCAAAGTTCCTAGGCCTCCACCTACACCAGAGATCTCTGGTCCCCGAGGAGGTCCCAGACTGTGTTACCATCGCTCCTCCTTCCTTGCTGGAGGGAGAGAAGGATCTCGAATGGGACCCCTCGGAGAGCTTAGTCCTCAGGACTCAGGTGGTGGACGAACAACTCCACCTTCACCCCAAGGAGGTGGAGCCTGACCAGGGCCCCGGCTGTCAGTGTCCCGGAAGGGGAGAGGACATAGGCGCAGGGATTGAGTCCGGCCCACCCCGCCCCCAGGCTTGGTTGCCTGTGGTCTCGCCTCCAATGCCTCGTTGCTTGCCTGCGGGTCCCCCTGCTCCGACTTGTCGCTCACCTGCGGGTCCCTCCACTCCGGCCCGTCGGTGGACG
This sequence comes from Mormyrus hasselquistii, assembly GCA_026779605.1. NCBI lineage: Eukaryota > Metazoa > Chordata > Actinopteri > Osteoglossiformes > Mormyridae > Mormyrus > Mormyrus hasselquistii. The sequence goes on from JAODKE010003968.1 coordinate 7,467, forward strand.
GCGCCTCCGCCTGCTATGACTGCGTGGTCGCCTGCTGCAGCTTCCCCTCCCTCCTTGCCTTTGCCATGGTCCCCTTATGCTCCCTCCTCGCCTTCCCTGGCGTCCCCTCCAGCTCCCTCCTCTGCCGCTCCATTAGTCCCTCCGGCTCCCTCCTCTGCTCGGTCATTGTCCCCTCCGGCTCCTGCCTTCCGGTCTCCCGCGGCCCCTCCAGCTGCCGCCTTCCGTCCGCAGGGGTTCCCTCAGGCTCCCCATGTTCCTCCACCCTTCTCCTTTCTGTCTCTTGTGTCTGTTCCTTTTCCCTCTGTATCTCCTTTGTTCCCTCCTGGACCCTTTGTCCCTCCTGTGTCTGTTCCTTGTCCCTCGGTGTCTCCCTTGTTTATTCCTGGTCCTTTTGTTCCTCTGTTGTCTGTTCCCCCTCTGTCTCCCTTTCTGGCCTCTGTCCGCATTTCCCGTCCTGTGTCAGGCGTTGTCCTGGGTTTTGCCCCTCTGCCTGTTTTGTGCTTCTGTTTTGTTCCCTGTGCCCCGGTAATGTTTGGCTTCTGTCTTCCAGGTCCTGCTTCTCCGGTCTTGTCTCATCCATCGCTTCCCCTGAGGTGCACCTGGAGTGCGCGCCTTTGGGGAGGGGTTCTGTTATGCCCGGCTCGTCCGATCCTTGTGTGTGCCACGCCCCCTCATTACCCACATGCATTACCCTGATTGTACTCACCTGTTGCCTGTTTCTGCTTGTCCTGCTTGTCCTGTGTATTTCAGTCCGCTTCTTCCCCGTTTACCAGATCCGTCATTAATGTTTGTTGCCGTTTGCTTCCCCGTGTTCCTGAGTACCCGAATAAACTCCGTTTTCAGCATTTCTGGCTTGTTCGCTTCCTTCCCTGCTTGCCTGCCGACCCAGGTCGCAACACAAACAAATACATAAATATTTTTTCTTTCAATGACATTAAATACACAACTAATAATGCCTTGCAGTAAATGCTTGGGATCAACAGGGAGCACAGTCAGTAGAATAAGATGAGGGTTTAAAAAAAATTGGGGACTCTGATCTTTTATATGTTGCTAGCTCATTGATATTATCTTATTAATGTTCATTAAAATGAACATTAAAGTGCTTCAAAACCACGGATGAAAAAGCCAGACTACAGTTTGTCCACAAAGATCTTAATTTCTGGAGACAGCAGTGGGTGGTGCCACCACTGGAACCTCAGGCCAAAATGATCAACAGTATACTTGGAGGAAAAGGAGTGAAGCTTGCAAGCCTCAGAACACCATCCCACCCATGGCGGGTGACAGCAATTGTGGTGTGGGGCTGCTTTGCTGCAGGATGGACTGGTGCACTTCATAAGATAGATGGGGTCATGAGAAAAGAAACTTATGTGGATGTATTGAAGCAACATCTGAAGACATCAGCCAGGAATTTAAAGCTTGGATGCAAATGAGCCTAACAAATGGACAGTGACCCCAACCATACCTCCAAATTAGTGGCTTAACCACAACAAAGTCAAGGTATTGGAGTGTCTGTCATAAGGCCCTGCCCTCAATCCTATAGAAAATTTGTGGGCAGCATTGAAAAGGCATGTGTGAGCAAGAAGGCCTAAAAACCTGACCCAGTTACACCAGTTCTGTCAAGAGGAATGAGCCAAAATTCCAGCAAACTATTTCGGGAGGAAACCCAAAACGTTTGGCCCATGTGAAACGGTTCCAAGGCAATGCTACCAAATAGTAAGGAAGTGAATGTAAACTTCTGCCTTTGATGAAAATAATAAAAATAAAAAATGAAATTCTCTATATGTTCTGACATTTAACAATACACAAAAAAATGGTGATCCTAAATAACAAAAACAGAAAACGGTTACTCTGATTTAATGTTCGGTAGTGAGAAAAAAAACGTTTTTGTGTCTTTTTCTGAAGTGTATGTAAACTTCTGGTTTCAACTGTAGCTCTGCTAAAATATACAGTGTTTTACCAGCTTTCATTTTGCAAAGCCTCAGGCAGTTTTTCAGAAGAAGTGTTAAACGAAAATGTTATCTTTAACTCAACAAGTAAAGCATGACAGCCATGACCCAGTGACTGTTTCTGGGAAAAGTGCTGGCCGGTCACCAGAATCTGAAAGTGCAAAGTAGGTACACTGGAGGAAACTATAGTTCTTCTAAGCAATGTACATATTGTATTACATCGGCCTGTTGGATATTCACCATAGACCAGCAGGGAGCAATCAGCACCATTCAGGCTGGCAAACCAGCCGTGCATGTGCACTTTATACAGAAGGAGACTATTTAAATTACTGAGGGGAATTGAACTGCCCATGGTTCAGCCTCCAATAGTGACCTCCTGTTCAAGAAGCATGGGCTTCAGCATTTGGGGTTGGGTGTGTATGGGTACAAACTGACGGCATACTCACACTCGGCCTGGTTGCCTTGTACTGAGCCTGAGTACAGACCACTCCGCTGGTCTGTGCTCACATCACACTTAACCAAGCCCAAGCACACTTTCATCACCACTGTCATGGCCTGCTTGTAACTCCCTCATGTGGACTGTGCCTACCTCATTAACCTCTTGTGCATCCCGATTGTGATCAGCTGTTTCCTGTCATTTCGGCTTGTCTTGTGTATTTCAGTCCACGTTCTAGTCCGGTTCCCCAGATCTGTCATTAACGTGTGTACCCTGTGTTGCCCGTCTGTCCCAAAATTTGGAATTTCTGCCTGCCCGACTCATCATTCTCCCAGTCCTGCTCGCTTGCCTAACAGCGGTTATCACAATCACCATATGACATTTTGTGTTAAAGAAAACATAGGAAGATAAGAAGTATCACACAGCCGAATGGAGTTCATGATCAATGACCTTATTTTGTTGTTTTGGGAGTGATGACACATGGCCCACTAATAGATTTATCAAGCATGCAGTGAAATGATTCTGGTAAATATTCATCAGTATGCATCATCATGGGTGAAGGTGAGTTTTATTTCCACTTAACATTATCCATACTTGTTAAAATATGTTGAATGTTTAATAATAAAAACAAGCAGCCAGTAGATGTGATATTACTGTGGATTCTGTTTCAGACAATATTACAAAAGATGACCCCCGCGCCAGGGGCGTGACTCCTGGTGGTGATGGTGCTGCTGTGCCGAGGACATCTTTGGGCACGGGCTGCGCACATTCCTGCGCCTTGGGCACCGACAGCCAATCATCTGGCCGTGTGCTGACAGACGCTGTTATGGAATCGTAAAATGCGATTGCAGATGCTGTAAGAGATGTGGCCAGTGGACTAACGAATATACATTCTGTACTAAGTGACATCAATCACAAATCAAATGAATTGGTAGAAAAAGTTAATGCTGCATCTGATTGCCTGATTTTACACTTTGCTAATTAAATTCAAGTGATGTAAATTTGGCTGAACATTTGGTGGGTCAGGGTCAGGAGCGTGATACTCCGTGTAGGTACGGGCAAAGCCATGATTGTGTGCCATGTTATGCAGCTACATATCTTGCACAATGCGACACACTTTCTGTGGACTGTAGAGCAGCACTCCACCAGTCTTATTTAGGCAGTGCCAGTGCCCCTTAAGCTGCCATTTAGTATGTTTTTTTTTACTGTGAAAGATTCTATACAAGACACATTAGTGATTAGACAAGCCTGCATCCACCAGCAAAGAGATGGCAGCAGACAAGCCGTGGGTTATTACAAGGTATAATATGTGGCTTCTATTTTGGCTGGGCTGAGTAACATGCTGAATAAAATCCATACAGTCCTGCAAACCTAAAATTCATGTGGAAAAACAGTCTGACTGGCCGTCCACGTGCAAGTTAAAATCACCAAAAGTGATAATTCTGTCATACTTGGCATGAATAATTGAGATTAATTTAGAGAAATCAGAGAAAGATAAGGTGTATCATTTAGGAGGTCTTTGTGATATTCACATAATGGTCGTAAATGGTATAGACAGGCTGCTAAAAACAAAACGGTGATATTCAAAAGATATAGTATTTAAATGCAATGTCTGTAAAACCAAGTGAAGCTGAGAGGATGGTGGCTGCACGCCCTTCTTGTAGCTTGGTGGTGACGTATCCAGAAGGACAGCTGGTCCATCACATTAAGCCATGTCTGTTAAAAACATGCAGTCAAGATTATTGTCTAAAATCGGGTCATTAAGAAATATTATCTCGCATTCAAGAGTGCCACGTTTAATGTAAACAGGTAGGTTAGCAGCTGGTGCTTCATGTGTCTGTATGTATCTGAGATTATTATAATCCATGCCATAAATTTCTTGAATGTCATCTTGATTGTTCTTAAGTCTGGTAGTAATAATAACAGGAATTATTGAGTTCTACAAACATTGTACACTCAAACAGAAAGCTAAAGTCTACCTATTTTCATAGTACCACCCTACAAAATTTACTCAAAATAATTAAGGCAATTATTTTTGCACTCACTTTTTAAGGTACATTCATTTATCATTTTTTATGAGTAGAGTAAATCAAGTTCAGCAAATAATATGTCCAGTGCCATTTGGCCTTATTTGCATGTTAAATATCGATACTTTATTATCAGGAAATTTAATGATTGCCTTCTGGTTTTGCATAACATTTACTTTGCTGTATGTATTAATTAAAACCCAGATTAATCAAATTACACCAGCACTGAAAATGTAACTTCTAGAATTTATTCTAATAAAATGAGGCTAGAATTTAAAAAGATTTTTTGAGTATAATTGTAATTTTACTAAATGTGCTGGCTTAATCCTTTATCTCTCGAACAAAATATAACAAGCTCAATTCAGAATCACCCTATCGTATTCTTACATATGTGAAATTTTCAGAGTGTAATCAATGCTTATATTGGCAACAATTCCTGAGGGCTAATATGCATAGCGACACATACAAACAACCAGCATGACACATCTACATGTGGTATATTCTGTCGCTATACCCACTTGCATCTTGCACATTTTTCTGTCATTGAATTTTTCACGCCTTGCCTGGGTCCTTTGTTCCAGTGCTCTCACAGTCAGCATCTCTTTGCCTTTAACTAAGGAAGACAGCAAACATGAACCAGGCTTCCTCAAGGATTAGCTGTTTTACTTTCACAAGCTCTTTAAGCTGCCTTAGATGATGTAAGACTATCAACTGACTTACCATACAGCAATACATTTACAGGTTTATCCATAACGGGACAAACTTGTCAGGAAATCGTAACATAATTAAAGCCTGGTTCCACTGATGTTTATCAGCACATTCTCCCCAGCCAAAAAAAAAAAACAGCCACGTTCTTTGTTTAGCATTTCATGTTACCCACTGCAAACTCTTGTAATACCACGTATGATTTCAGTTGTTGATAGTGGCCTCACTTCCCTTATTGACATCGCTGATGTGCAAATCGCCACTGATGAGAGGCAAAATTCGCGGGCCAGTTACATTTTGATTATTATGTTGTATGTTACTACTCTGAATTTGCTTTGTTGTTGGGTCTTTGTGTTCCCGTAGCTTGGGAAAGGGCCCTTCCTCTGATCCCCATCCCATTTTCGCCAAGCAGTCATTGTGATTTTTGATGTGTCTGCTAATAAGTAAATCTAGTAAGCAGCTGTTCGTGACTCAAAGCCTCATTTAATGCAGTGTACACCCATGTACAACCATTGATGCAACGCCACATAGTGATAGCAAAAAAAAAGAGTAGTGTCAGATGTTTTGACAGATGTTTTTCAGTGTTTACAGACATGATATATTGACCTGCTCGAATTTTGAGACAAATAGCACCAAAATTGAAGCAATGGTGCAAGAGAATGTTGACTTAAAAGGGGCTTAACCTACTGAAAAGTATTATTCTATTTGTTATTATTTCTTTAATTACTCTAGTTGATCTTGGACATATATGTTATTACCAGTTTATAAAAATTATCCATCCATCCATCCATTGACTCCCGCTTATCCGAGGTCGGGTCGTGGGGGCAGCAGTCTCAGCAGGGAAACCCAGACTTCCCTCTCCCCGGCCAC
>JAODKE010003969.1:0-13428 GCA_026779605.1 Mormyrus hasselquistii
TATATCCCTCTTGATAATTAATCTCATAGGCAGTGACAAGGGATGTTTGACTCTCTGCTTGTGATTTCAAAACACCCTCATCAATTAATTTGAATCGGAAATTGTCTTCCCATTTAACACCCAAAATATAGTTGATCATTCCATTTATTATGGTTGATTTTCCTGCTCCAGTTGCCCCAATGACCATAATGGTTCGATGTTCTCTGATCTTCTCTTTACTAAAAGCATATCTCTTGCATCCATCTAAGTTTGTGGGTATCTCCTGCAAGGGAACCTTGTACACAGAGAGGAACCCTTGGCTAAGACATTTACTCTTTTGTTTTATCTTTTCAGCTAGTGTTGTGGTTCCTGAAAATGTTGAAATAGAGATTGTCAGACTTTCTTTGCTTTGACCAGATTCACCACAATTGCATGTAATTCTAACATCATATGTTGTGTCTGGCTGTAGCCCAGTAATATTACAGACTTCGTCTTTACTGGTCTTTTTCATCCAGTTTGCCTCATTTTCATTTTCTCCACATGATGCGATTCTGTATTCAACTACATAGTTTTCAATGCTGATCCCATGTCCAACCATATCAGGTTTTTTCCACGTAACTGTAATCTTCTCTGAGTCTACATCTATTTGTTCTGGCTTCCCAGGAGGACTTGTGGGTAGAGTTTTAATGCTGTCAGCTTCACTGGTTAGACTGACACCTGCTGGACACTCTGCCTTGTATCTGAACTTGTAGTCTGTGTGGACAAGCAGTCCAGTTACAGTACATTCTAGGGTATATTTGGGCACTTTAACTAATTGCCATCTATCTGATTGATGATCACAGAACTCAATCAGGTAGTCTGTGATTTCGCTGGATCCATACTGGGGATGATTCAACTTAATTGTCACACTATCATGAGCGATGTCAGTTGCTGTTGGTTTTACAGGTCTCGAAGGAGGTTCAAAGTGATCATTTGTTTGGACTCCTGCTATGTAAAGGTAAATGCTTGCCCCTTTGTGTTTGTCATTAGGTATCGATGTTGCTATAAAGTGTGTTTTCTCATTCTCCTTGTTTGCCTTAGCAAAATCTGTGAAGCGGATTGCTTGTTCTTTCATTTTTTCTGACACTGTTGTTTCTGTTAGCATTGAAGTTGAAAGAGGCTTTAAGTGGCAGGACAAGTATGGTTCCTCCTCTTCATGGAGTGATGTGAATGCAAAACACACTATATTCTTTTCTCTATTATTGAAGATTTCACTTTCTAGCTCACTGTTTGATGCCAGAATTTTTGTGTTTTCCATCATATCAATGTATGTTTGTAGCATGTTGATTTCTACCTCTTTGCAGTTCAGCCATTCACTAAGTTTATTTCTATTGAAAGGAGACTGTTCTTTCTTTGACAGGGTATTTGCAAGCACACTTTCCTCTTTTATACCTCCACGAATTAATGGTAAATTATTCCCCAAAGAAATCTGAAAAATTGATTTGTACTCCAGGCACATGTCCTTGAAGGATTTCACCCTGCGGCCAATCTCAGGAAAATATCTAATAACGTTTCTGTTCATAATATCATTGCATTGCATTTCTATTTCATTGAAGTCATCTATCACACTCTGTGTTTGATTTACAAATCTGAGACTGATTGGTTGCACTCTTCTGGCAGCAGAAGAATCTAAGACTTCCAGGGGGAGTAACCACACCCTGACTGGCACAGAGTTTTTCCCCTTTTCACCCAGTAGACCTGGAAGTGTTGTGTATACTTTTACAGCATCCTGGAAGGACACAGGGTTCTGTTTCAGAGCAAAGTCCCCATAGAATTTACAAGACAACTTTTCAACAGTAGCTTCTTCAGTGTCTGTCAGCTTTAAGGAACTCTCTCCCTCGATTGACAAGTGTCCTATTTTCCTTATCATCATTTTAAGGTTCCCTTCAATCTTTTGCTGGTCCTCAGTTTCTGACACTTCTCGATCAAAAACAAAAAATGCCTGAGCACCGTACAGCACTGCTGTTACTATGTGTGTAGCTATTCCCCAGTCAAACACATATGAGTTTTTAATATTTCCTCGTCCAAGGTGTTTCATAGACAACTGCTTGAACTTTGTTGTTGTTTTATATTTCAGGGTAACACGTGTGTGTTTTCTTGAAGCTTTTGTGTCTTTGAAATAGTTGCCAGATCCCTGTACCTCAACCAGTCCCCCTAAAAAACTCGCTTTCAGTGAAGCATCAACATCCAGAGCCCATGCCTTATCCTCTACAGAATCTGATGCAATGACATCAAATTCCGTGTTGTGCTGAATTCTTTCATCTGTGTCTTTTTGAAGGTCTTCATGATCCCACAATGTAATTCCTGTATAGGGCAATAATGTTCTTTGAAGTGAAATTTTTCTCAATAATTCTTTTTGTGTGTCAAGTGCATCTTTCCCAAAACTTCTAAAAACTATCAGAAAATTCCAGTTTAATTTCTTAAGCTGACCTGTGATATATTGAAACCAAGATGACGAAAGTCATGTTGCAAAAGGGTCGACTGTTTAAATATACACAATTTACAGTTATCCTGCTTAAATCTCTTCTTTTAAAAAATAGGCATATTTACTTTAAAAAAAAAAAAAAGTTTTATTTTCCTTAAGGAAATTATGATAGATGTTAACTCATAACATATATTGTTCTTAGAAAACTTCTTGCTTTGTTGTGTGGGTCACATGTACGTTAAGTGGACACTCTGTCTTCAACTCTCTGATTTACTCTATGTCTGAGAAAACTTGAGCTGCATGATTCTTTCTTTGCACAATTTGACAATGAACCATAAACAGCTGTTTGATTTAGCAGCTTACCTGGAATGAGACAGTCGTTACGACCATCATACAGCATCCCCAGCTGGAAGGGTCTTCCCAGAGCTGCCACCTCCAGGGACTTACTCGAAGTGGCTCCCATAATTTCACTTCTAAATTCTAAAAATATAGGTTTATATATTATGATTATTTAACATGTTTTAAGTATGTTAATTACATAAAATTTTTAATTATATCTTTTAAAATTATTACTTCTCCATTGAGCTTTGAGAACATTTGATCTCACTATGAGAAAACAGTGACTTAAAAATTGCATTCATTGAATTCTTTGACACCATTATAATGTGTTTAGAAATAATCATTTTCCTGTCAAGATTACTATTACACATTGTATTATTGTACGTTTAAAAAACAATTTCTGAGAGATGTCATTGGATTAGCCCAATGTCCTTCAAGAAAATCAACCAATGGGTCTCCACGGTCGATAAAAATTATTTATAATATCCTTTTCTGGGTAAATTATGACAGCCTCGGTCCGACCCAAAAATGTGCAGATGGCCAGTCCAGCCCTGTTGGGAGTTGATTTACTCCTGCATGTATATGTTCAATTGCACTCATACTGGCCTGGGCGCTGTACGCATGCCCCACAGTCTTCACCCCGGGCTTTGACCCGGAATTAACAGAAGACGCCAGTACACAGAAGACGTAAGGAGCATAGCAGAGGATGTACAGCACATTAAAAATGCACAGCGTACTATCAATTTTTGGAAAAGCCAATTCACCGCTCAACTAAAGGGCGCTTTTCCACCACACCAGGTACCGTACTTTTGGTACTTCAACAAGGTACTAAAAGTTCAGTACTTCAAGTCGTTGTTTTCGATTGGCATAAAAACTGGTACTGGTGCTGATTGACATTACAACACAAAGTGGGGTATTTTGTACTGAATTTGAAAAATGACTGTAGTATATTATAGGGTTGGACGATATCTGATATTAATACCAACATTGCATGTTATGCACACCCAATTCTTACATTGCTAGTTAGTTAGATTAAGATCTGTTTTTTTCTTACCTTTAATTTGATACAAATTTTAAAGCACAGGGAGTTTAAGTCTTACACATATCATTTTTTTACACATATTTTACACATACACAGATTTTTACACATATCATTTTTAAAAAAAACCAAGTAAGTTTCGCAAGTTTAATGATTATAAATTTTCAAGAATATCTAGTATATGTTTAAAAATCAGTATAAAGTTTACCTCCACTGCTTTTGCATGAGTGCTGCATGTGTTCTCCGAAGGCAATTGTAATTTTCATCCTTAATTTATACAAAATACTTTATTTCTTATTATGCTATCGTGATATCCTGATCTTCCAACCAGCTCGTAATTACAGCTTGTGTCACTTGTGTCCACGCATCCATTATTATTACCTTTCTTTTCTTTTTTTTTACGTCTGTAGTGTAACATGTCAATCAGAAAAAGCCCAATACCAACAAGCTGAAAGGAGCCATATGGCCACCTACTGTAGTGGAGTTGAACATACTTCGGTGAATAAATCGATTCCCCTCCCGTGCATGTATACTGGGACAAGGAGAGTAGTCTGATTAAATGGCACAGTCGACTTAGCTGTGCATGTAAACGTATTGAGGTAGCAGCTGTCAGCCCCACGGTGGTGAGAGTTTTGAGTGGTCTGTGTGTCACAATCCAGAAACATTATCTTCAGAATTTTGTCAGTGAATCTGTGTCATAAAACTGCCCTTTTGTCCACTTTGACATGTCCTTATAAAGAAATATTATAATATTAATGTTATAGTACTGATATTAAACTTGTAAACTATTCTGTTGCCATAGCCATATAAATGTACAACTAACTGAACATATATTTGTTGTATTTAACTTAAAAGAACATCATAGATAGAAGTTTTATCTATTACTCACCTGTCTTTCACCTGTCGTTGAGTGAGGACAATTTTATCCAGGCTACCAACACGGTATAAAGAAGCCACAGTCTGCAACCCAACAATAAGAGGTATCAAAAGTCGTTCCTGTACATTTTAACTAATCAGATATATACTCAGGGCCGCTTTTAACACAGGCGCAATGGGTGCAATGCACCGCGGGCCCCTGCAGCGAGTCGTGAGTTGATAGTTGTTTAGCTAAAGATTCAGACAATTCAAAATGGTCAGACGGGCGCCTATGACAAATTCTTGCACTGACACCTACAAAACTTTAAAAGCGGCCCTGTATATACTCCAATAAACACCATTCAGCCATAACATTAAAACCACTGATAGGTGAAGTGAATAACATTGATTATCTACCTGTCAATAGTACCATTATTTATTAGACAAGAGAACAGTCAGTCCATGAATGATGTGTTCATGTGTTGGAAGCAGGAAAAATGGGTAAGTGTAAAGATTTGAGTGACTTTGACACAATGACTAGCTCAATAGTCAAGATTATTTGTATAGCACATTTTCATACACAAAGGTCATTCAAAGTGCTTTATGAAAAATTAAATAAGAAAAGTAAAAATAGACATAAGTAAAAGCACAAAAATAAGTTTGAAAATTGAAAATAAAAGAACATAAAGCATTTAAGAACAAATATTAAAAGTGAGAAAGTGCCAGTCACATGAATAATGTGAAAGCTCTAGAGAATAAAACTTTTTAGCAAGGAGATAAAAATAATAACATTTGGGGTATTTTTTACAGTAAGTTCACTAGAAGGAGACCCCAAAGTCTGGCAGTGTAATGACCAAATGCCATTTCACTCCGATTTGTGTCAGCTCTGGATACCACCAGCTGAAAAGTCCCTACTGGTCTAAGGGATCTACCAGGCTTATGTTATTCAAACATATCAGCAATATAATTTGGGATTAAATCATTCAGTTATTTGTAGACCATAATTAGGACTTTGAAATCGATTATATAGGAGACAGGGGGGCCAGTGTAAGGATCTGAGAACTGGAGTAATATGCTCTCTGACCAAGTTGATGTCTCACCAACTATCTATCTATCACTCAAATCCTGTTTGATGGTTTTGGGGGGAAGACCAGTCAGGAGACCATTACAAAAATCCAATGAACTGGAGATAAGTTTATACATATGTCACAACCAGTCCCGTCCACCCCTCTGTATGACCAGCAGGGGTCGCTGCTGGATCCCTACTGATTCTACTCTGGTGTGTCTTTCTCGTTATCCCCAACCCTACTGTGTGAACCCTCCTCACCTGCATCGCGTCAGCCCCTCATTAGTCCCGTATATATCTGCTTCCCAGTCCTGCATTCCCAATTCCGGTGATCGAAGTCAATCCTCTTCTTGCCTGTGCTTTCCCCATCTTAGCCTTTTTGTTTTGACCCCTTGTGCTCCTGTTTATTTCCTTTGCTCCTGTTTTTGGCCCCTTTGTTTCTCCTAAAGCCTGCCCTCGAGTCCATCCGTTTTAAATCATGACAGCATGTAATGCTATTTCTAACCAAAGCATGATTTATGTGGGGATACTTCAGCAAAAGAAACTTTTTCCAAAAAACTTTTTTTTTCTAAAAATAATTAATGGCACAATTACATTTTAGTGCATTTTTACATTAATACCACTAGCTTAACAAATTATCGAGGACAGGATGTTTGTGCTTCTCTTTACTTTTTTCAAAATTGCTTACAAGACTCAATAAACAGTTGCAATGTACTCCTCTGACTTATCTGTCTTGCTAGGCAGAACAGAAATGCTGTTTCCTGTATAACAAGCTGCTGCTCTGAAACTACTGAACTGATTTGAGTCTGTTTATTTCATTTGAACTCCTTTCTTAGTCTGGTAAGTAACATCTTAAGTTATATTCTGATAAAAACAATGTTACTAAAAAATGTACCTGAAAGCATCAGTTTCAGGCTAAGGAAGAAAGAGTGAAAAGGAATGTTTCACTCTTCAGTTCTATTTTTACATTAATAACCGTTACATACCACTGCATAGAAGCAAAGTACACAACTGCATTACTTGACTCAAAATATAAATACTCCTGCTCAAATATTACTCCAATGCAGTGAAAGTTGTTCAGTCAAATTTTTACTTGAGTTAAAGTACTGGAAGTACTGCACTGCGGTATTGTTCCCACGATGCATTTACAGAATCTAATGACTCTGAAACAACCTATTAAGTGCACTGACTTGCTTGTAGAACCTGTAGAATAAAATGCTTGGGGAATATGCTACGATGCCTATAGAAACACAATTGAATTGACAAAGGGACAGCCATTATCGTTTTAATTTCTTTTAGTTAACACTCTATCAGCCCCACAAAACAGCCTGGTAGTGTTCTGAAATATCTCTGGCAGTGTGTGTGTGTGTGTGTGTGTGTGTGAGTGTTCATGCGTGCATGCGTGTATGCGTTCATACACATGCGTACATCAGGCAGACAGTGGAATTTCCATAAATGCAACTTTCTCAGAAACTAAAAAATAAAACAACCATCCCAGTTACACACCCCAAGCTTTATTACCTAATAGCAACTCGACTGACAGTGTAGGAGTAGTTCACCATGACTGGTTTTTCTCCTGTAATGAACACAATATGGCCTATCACATTTCAGAAAAAAAACAATTTGTTTGCGGTCTTTAAAGCTATGCTTCAAAGTGGTGAGTTACAAGAACCTTTACAGAAATGTAGGGGAGCCAAAAGTACAATATTTGTCTTTGAAATGTAGTGGAGTAAAAGTCATGTTTCCAAAAAATAATTGATCTCCCTGGGTTGAGAAAATCCAACTTACAGACAACCCGTACTTAAGAATGAACTGCATATTATATTCATATTTTGAGTTAAAGCAGTGAAAATGAATTATTACATGACTTCTGCGGTTCATCATTAATAATAATAATAATAATAATAATCCATCATTATTAACGTTATCATAATGTTACCTTACAGATGCCCCTTCTGGTATGCAAGTCATCAATAGAATAAAAGTAAATGTTGACCTTTAATCATGATCTTTTTTCTATCTAAACTGTCTGATTGTGTTTTTGACAGTACTGTACACCTACACACATTCACAAACACTCTTTCTGTCTCTCTGAATAACATATGTAGTTACTTTATTATTGCAATAATAATTATTATTATTACTGTGTCAGTATTATGTTGTTTTAGTGTGTTTGCAAGTGTTTACTATGCACAAAAAGTTAAAATAGACTGACTGGCCAGAAAACGTCACAATTTGAATTTAAATCGGCAATTTAAATTGGTAACTTAAGAGCCAATGATTGGATCAATATTGAAACTCAGCAAAGATATGCAGTAATGAAGTGAAGTCAGCTGAGTACCTGAATCTACTGAATGATCAGGTTATTCCATCAATAGGTGTTTTTTCTAATGACACAGGCAACTTCCAGGATGACAATGTTACGATTCATTGGGCTTGAATTGTGAAAGAGTGGTTCAGGCAGTTTAATAGAAAAAATAAATTCAGCGCAGACCGTGCAAACTCATGATAGGCTCTCCACAGTTATAAAACTTATAGATACAAACGTTGCTCTACTTACGAACTTTCAACTTATGAACTTTAACTTTCAGACATACGAAAGAAGGGGACTGTAAGTCCAAATTGTGTTCATTGGGCTCCCGTTTCCTGTCCGCAACATTAATTTTTTTTTTCTACGTGCCAATTCCGCCTAGTACGACTTCTGGCCGCTACTCCCGCCTTGCAGCAGCGTAGCGTAGTTCTTCATACTTGCGTATAGCTTTAAAATGATGTTGAATAACGACATATGAACATTTCAAGATACGAACTCGTTTGTAAGTAGAAGAGCGTATAAAAGATGCATGCAGTTATAAAATATAGTGTTCTTGGACATGGTATGCCAAAGTTGGTGTTTTCTTACAAAGAAATAAATAATATTTGGAAAGTAATTCATTTATTTTTTTATTTTATTTAGGTGGAGTGTCCCTTTAAACTTATTTAAGCAGAAGGTCTCAGACAATTGGTATCGATGTCAATTGTAAATCGGTATCAGCCAGAAATTTCCTTATCATTCCCTCACTAATAACTTTATATTTAATTTAGACAGACAAAGGTTAAGAAGTATGTGCTTAATTGAACTGCAATTCCCGTATTTTTGTGATTGTTATTTACCTTAGTTTAGGCTGAGAGAGAGAGAACGCATCTGAAAACTACTGCGCATCACCTAATGTTGTGTTAACTACTCAACATAATATAATTATAGCCTGCAGTAGGTTTCTGTTGTGACTATAAGGTACACATGTAGCATACATTTGCATCATTAATAATATGCAACTGCCAAGATAGTAAAAATAACTATTCTTTTTTTCCATTTCATTTCCACTACTGTGATATGTAGCCTAGACATTTAAAATATAGTAAAAGGTGTCACATATGTAATGTTACTGTTATTATGTCAGTATGACTATCAAAAGATCTATTTTTTCTGAGGACCACTTACCGCACGTGTTAGAAACAGGTTTCATGCAGACCCTGTACTATAGATGAGGCACCGCGGCCACGAGGCGTGAGACGGCGGGAAGCCTGAGAGCAATGGTTGCGTTGTATGGTGCTCTGCGTGGTCCACAGCTATGTTCTTACCACACACAATCGCGTCAACGCACGTGATGCCTGCATCTGTCTTGAGGAGACGTCTGCCTCTGCATTTACTTGATGTCTGCTTTATAACAGGGGCGTGTCGCTAGAATCTTTAAGATGTTCACATTTGGAATGTCTTGAGCTACGTTGGTACATGGTCCACTCTGGCTCTATTTTTTCTAAATAAATAATGGCACGGTGGAATCTGTTGTGCGCTAACAGGTTATATTTAAATCAGGGTGGAATCTGTTGTGTTACATACCAAGCATCTCTGTGTTTTCTCTCTTTTCCAAGTCTCCGAGTTCGATCCTGGATCTCCTGTCCCTGCCTTGTCCGCCAGACCCGCTCACCTGGTTCTCGCCTGCCTTCCCCGTCTGCCTGGATTCCAGCCCTGACTCCACGTCTCCGGAGATTCAGCCACATTCCTGCTCCACCTGTCGTGTGCCAGTCTCACCTCTGAACCCAAGACAGCCCTGACCTGCCTTGGATGCCTTTCTGCTACTTATCTTGTGCATTGCTTCTGTTAAATAACACCCAGTCCCGGGAACCTTTCCTTATTCAGTCTTTGCAAGTTTTCTGTTCTCCGACACAGCTCTTATAATTCTGATATATCTCTAATGCCTGGGACACACTGGATGTGTGGCATGTGCCTCGCGGCTGCGGAAAGTATTGATGTTCATTTCATTGCCCATGTTAATAGATTACAAAAAAACACACATTTATGCACACCGTGCTCTGATGCACATTAGCCTGAGCCAGATGCTTGGCATCTTTTCTTGAATACAAGTTCATCAGTGTTTGGGGTCATATTAATGACATGCATACTTTGTCGCACATAAATTAGTAATCTGTATAAATTTGGTGTATCTTGATGTGCATTAAATTTGGTTAGCGGAGCATGCCATATACTACTGTTTTGGTATATCATGGAAATGATGAGCATTGAATTGGCAGCGAAGAAAGGGACAGCTCAACAGCCATAACATCATTTGAAAGGGGAGATACCACAGGTAAACAAGGTAAAAAATACGCCGTTGGTTTTGTGGTACTTTTTACAGTTTACACTTCTATTGTTTATTAAACATGAAGATATGCTGAATTTATACAGAATACTAATATTTTAGGCGCACTACTAATCTGCTTACGAAATTGTGGACTTAAGTAAACCTGTTGTCTGGCTAAATGTTTGTTGTGTAATTAGGGATTTGTAGTGCCATTGATGTGCATGCTGTATACTCGTAGGCCAGTTCTGGCAAACACAAGATATTATCATGCAGACCAAATACAACTGTACCGGGGGTCGGATGTGGCCCTCAGACCTCGAGTTTGACACCCCCGATCTAGAGAGTAGCGGCGTCTATTTGTCATGCATGTGGTAAGCGGTTCTCAGTAAAAAGAGACAGTCAAAAGATCTGTTGATAGCCATACTGACATCAGAGCATCAAAGTTACATAACGGACCTCTCACTATAGTTCCCATGTGTAGGGTACATATCAAAGACATAAAAATATAAATACTAATTATTTTACTAATTTGTCCAACTGCATGTTATTAAACAAGAACGTTTGTGAATCGATTGTGAATTATTTTCACCTGCTTTGGTGCAAATGAAAGCAACAACAGGTGGACAGGAAGGTCAACAGCAAGACAACCCCCAAAAGGAATAATTTTGCAGGTGGCGACTACAGACCATTTATCCCCCCTTATCCTTTCTGACTAACTTCCACTCGTGCGCATATTTCTGACCAAACTATCAGTAACAGGCTCCATTGGAGTGGCACGAGGGCCCGATGTTCTCTAGTGGGCCCTGTGCTCACAGCCCAGCACCATGCAGCACGATTGGCATTTGCCAAAGACCACCAGTATTGGCAGGTTCACCATTGGCACCCTGTTCTCTTCACAGATGAGAGCAGGTTCAGACTGAGCACATGTGTCAGATGTGAAAGGGTCTAGAGACGTCATGGCAAATGTTATGTTGCCTGCAACATCATCCAGCATGACTGGTTTGGTAAAAAGTCACTTCTCTGAATTAGCAGCATGGATTCTCTATGGACTGAACATTCTTACATTCATACTTCCTAAATGATTTGCAACATCCCTCACATTTTCCTTTTCTGGAAATTGTTAATGTGTGAGAATCAGAAGTTCTTGTAGTGCATTGTTGCAGTGTGCACTTCTGATTTATGCCTGTGCAACTATCTGTATTGTAAGCATGAAAGGAAAATGCTGTTTCCTGTGTATCTCACAATGATGCAACCACATAACTGGCATTAGAATGGGGGGTCCACAATCTGGCTTTCAGATCGTGAGAATTCATTAAACACTAAGTGCCAAACACTCAAAACAAAAGACACCATGAGGGGACTAAACAATGGCAGACAGTTAACTCAAAAATAACAGGTACTGGGAACACACATGAGGGAACGCAGAGGACGCATGGATTCTGAATAGGATTAGCAGAGGGACCACCTAACAGGAAACACGTACAATAGCTGACTAGGGAAACAGAACAGGCAGGGAATTAAATACACAAGTAACAAGGTCTCAATCAATCCATCAATCAATCAATAATTTATTTATTCCTGAGGGGCAATTTGAGGCACGTAAAGAAGTGTTGCATAGACACTCTACAAGCCAACTGGTCAACCGCACGAGCAGCGACCCGGATATAGGAAAAAAACAGGGAAAAACCAATTTACATGAGGAAAGAGGAAGAGAATAAAAAAAGACTGCACTCCAGTAGGGAGTACATTTTAGGAACCAAAAAAAACATCTCAGCAACATAAACACATAGTCACTACACCTTACAACATACTAAGTCAGTCACTACACTCTACAACATACTAAGTCACAACAGGGGAGGGAAACGGGGGGTGGAGGTAGTCCAGCATAGACAAGCAGCCATTCGGTCCTGCAGCCATGAGGCGCTGGTATCAGACCCGCTGGAGCGTTGATCACAGACTCGCCTGTCCACGCTGAGGGTATGAAGCGGCGAAGACGTGGGGTGGGGGGAGAGGAATGCAGAGAGTCTCACTGCCTTGTCCTTCCGGGAAAGTTGTTGATTCAGCAGCGGCCTTGGCCAAGGACCAATGCTGATTAGGGGGGAGCCAGAAGCAGATTGTTTGGGTTTCGGTCGAGAAGCTATAATTTCACAGCACCTCTAGTGTCTCTGGTCTCCGCCACCCAAAATCCTGTGCACAGCTGTGAGCTTCTCCATGATGTTATCCAATTTGCGATCCATAGTCGCAGTCTGAGTGCCAACAGCTCTCAACATCAGTCAATCTGGCCAGCCTATTGGAGTTTTGAGTGGCTGTCACCGTTTCCTTCAATTTTCGATAAACCAGGGCGATGCCTAATCCAATCAGCATAATACCTATCATCATGGTTCCGAATAGGTAGATATCTTCGATGTCCTCCACAGAAAGAGCTGCCAGACACATAACCGTCCACTTCTCCCAACCGTCCATCGTGTAGCTAGCTGCGTACATTCCAGCAGGACAATCAGGTTTCCCCGAACCTGGGCTTCTCGTCGAGAAGAAGGTGTCATTTGCATGGAGAGACCAGCTGATCAAATCCATAATTTTCTTAGTTTGGAGAGCAGGGCTGAGAGAGTCTCTGAAGACAGTAGACGAGACGAGACGAGAGAAGCAAGGCAGGGAAGATAAGGGGAGGGAGAGGGAGAGAAGTGCGTCCGCCTCTGCTAAGAGCCAAAGGTCTAGACCACAGACTGATGTGGGTCATTAGCAATTAATCAAACTCTAGGGACCAGCAGTTACAAGAAACAGGTGAGGTCATTATTAACTACTAAGGACTCGAGCACCAGGAGATACTAAGAACTCTGGAGATACAAGGAGTTCAGGATAAACCTACAAGACTGGACACAGGCAGAGAATCCAGAAACACACTAACAGCAGGGACTAATAATTAGAGATGTATGCTTTGACGATATTAGATCTTGAATGAATGACATATCTTCACAATTTACAGAGGGATAATAATATTAATACATTATTTGGTACAGTATTTGCACAAGTACAGGCACATCAGAATTCTGCCTGCCACATCTTGCTC
>JAODKE010003970.1:0-13385 GCA_026779605.1 Mormyrus hasselquistii
GGATTAAACTGTTTATTGAAATAACAGTATTTTACTGTTGGAAATTGGCTGTATTTTTACAGCAATTTTTAACAGTGCATATATCCACATCGTTTAACAGCATTTGTTTGACGATAAAATATCAGCGAGTACAGGGCCAATCAGAGAAAATTCCCGAGAGTTTCTACAGAACGCATCACAATTCTGCAACTCCACGTTAGGACCCTGGGGGGTGATGTCCACACTATCCAAGTCGGCTCCGTACAAGAGCCCTGCCGAAAACTGACTCTCTAGCGCATCTGTAGAAAAATTGAGCAGGGTCTCGATGAATGACCTATAGGGGTGCGTGGCTGATGAAGAGCTGATCAGGACATCGTTCAGACTCACATCCAGCTGAGAAAATATACAGTTTAGGGGGTACTGTATAATACTGCAGGGGTCAGCATCAGCCAGGGGGACTCCGTCCGCCCTAACAATCCTGAGCCTTAGATATAGCAATGTAGAGTTCAGGTCCAAATAGAAATTGCCCGACCCCGGTATTAGGAAATCCAAAACATCCTGATCAGTAATGGAATTTAATGGGTTGATTTCTACATAATTGGGCTGATCTATGGATAATTGCGTCGTAGGGGCCACAAAAAGGTCCAGCTCAAATTTGGTGCATTCTGCAGAGAGGCAGTGAGCTACAGTAGAGCCATTCTTCCTTACGGTGTTTTTTTTTTTTCTTCTTAAAATATGTCCCCTGGGGAATTCCTTTTTCTCTTAGGTGCACCAGACTTAGGAATCCTGACGGCCCTGCAAAGTTTTTTCTGACAAGGCCTGTGTCAGGGTCAGCCCCTGTGTCTCACTGTGTCCCTTCCCCGTTTGGCCAGCAGGTGTTGCTGATCATCCCATTCTTTGTGTTCTGTCTTTGTTCCCTGTTTCCTGTCTGGCTATGTGGCTCACAGCGTTGAGCCATGTGGCTTTCTGTGAACTGTTGTCTGTTTGAATCCCACCTCCCCTGTTTTTGTATTTTGATCCCTAGTGTTTTGTTTGAGTTTCTCCGGGTTTTTGTGTCTGATTTAGTATTTGGTTTTTGTTCTGTTCCTGGTGGCCCTGCTTATGTCTTTACTTGTTTAATTCCCTAGTGTTGGTTTCTGTTTCTTTGGTTAGTTCTTAGTTTCTTTTGACCTGTGCCCCGTTTCCCTGGTCTTTGTCAATTAGCCTCACCTGTCCTGTGTTAGTCTCGTTACCACTTAGTATTTTAGTTCCTGCTTCTGTCCTGTTCCCGAGTGGTTTGTTGCTTATGATTTAGTCTGATTGTATTTGTTTGCTGTTGCTCTTGTGCTCATCTGGTTTTTTGTTGTTGTTTTGCTTTAGTTTAATCCCTTTTACTTTTGACCCTCCGTGGTCCCTTTGTTTTTGTTAGGCTTGTCTTGTGTTCCTTTTGTTCTATTTAATAAACCCCCATTTGTGTCCGGAGCTCCAAGTGGGTCATCCACCTCTTTGGGCACTATGCCCCGTTCCCGTGCCTGCCGCCATGACAGCCTGTGTATAGGCACTGGGGCTATTTTCCTCCCCCTCTGAGAGAGCGGCAGCAGACCTGTCCCTTCCTGCTTGGGGTCACCGGGGTTTGTAAAACGGCCGCTGACTACAGAACTGGCAAGATCTGAAGCTATTCCTTTGGCTGCCGATTTCAAATGAGGTTTAGCTATATTAACCCCACACTTAAGAAAGAGTAAAACAAATCTAAAAGCCCTTCTGAGCTTGGAGCCCAACCCACGCTCGTACATCATGGGACTCCCCATAAAACTGGGGAACCCATGCCCCGCCTGACTGGTGTAATACTGAATAAATCTCTGTGAATTTTGGTACGCCATGCTCCCCTCCGTTTTCTCTCTCTCTTTTTTTTTAAATGAGGATCTTTGGCACAGGGCGAAAGTGTAGCTTGACGATTGTTTTTCCTTAGAAGAAATTAATCGGAGTATTCTGATCGTTCTTTATCTCAATATGCAAATTCTGGAGGCTCTGCTTGTTCACCGGTATGTAGTGCAGCTTGTGGAACAGTAAAGTGACTACGTTGCCGAACCTACCCTCTATTTTAACGGTTCTGAGGAGCGGCACTACAAATTCCCCCACGTGCTGCAGTTCCACGATGTTACATTAGACGTACGTATTATAAAATCCTGCATGAATGTCGGCGGGGGAAGGTTGAGGTCGGCGTGGTACCTCCTACATTATACCACTGACCCGGCTCAAAGCCCAGCATGTAGGCCAGAGTAGGTTTAAATTTGATTCTGTATTTCCGTTGACCCTTTGCATAATCTCGCTGTATGAGAAGCAAACATCCATCCATCCATCCATCCATCCATTAACTCCCACTTATCCATGGTCGGGTCGCGGGGGCAGCAGTCTCAGCAGGGAAACCCAGACATCCCTCTCCCTAGCCACTTCCTCCAGCTCCTCTGGGGGAATCCCGATGCGTTCCCAGGCCAGGCAAGAGACATAGTCCCTCCAGCGTGTCCTAGGTCTTCCCTGGGGCCTCCTCCCAGTGGGGAGGCATCCTAAGCAGATGCCCGAGCCACCTCATCTGGCTCCTCTCAATGTGGAGGAGCAGCAGCTCTACTCTGAGTCTCTCCCGAATGACCAAGCTCCTCACCCTATCTCTAAGGGAGAGCCCAGCCACCCTACGGAGAAAACTCATTTCGGCCACTTGCACTCGTGATCTCGTTCTTTCGGTCACTACCCACAGCTCGTGACCATAAGTGAGGGTAGGAACGTAGATTGACTGGTAAATCGAGAGCTTTGCCTTTTGGCTCAGCTTCTTCTTCACCACAACATCCGTACCTAATTTTTTTAATGAAACGTTGATTTCCATGGATAGACAAGAGTCTGACGGTAGCGTGAGGTAAAAAGAGGGGAAATCCTCTAGTTTATGTAATTTTTTCTTTTTTTAAAAAACAATAATTAAATCTGTATCAAGTCCGACGGTATCCACAAATCAAACCTCGAGGGCCAACCCTGCCAGTGTACTAAAATCCACTTTTTCCCCTTTTTAGTCTTAGACCCTATAACCAGTGTTCAAAAAAGTAATTAGTTATAGTTACTAGTTACTTCTCACAACTAGTAACTGAGTTAGTAACTGAGTTACATCATTATAAAAGTAACTAATTACCAGGCAAAGTAACTATTGCGTTACTTGAAAAAAAATCTTATTTAATATAACTATAAAATAAATAAACAGGTGTATGGGAGAGGTTAGGTGGCACTTTGGGCGGGGCCTATTTGTGTGGGTGGAGCTTAAATGAGGGCTCCGTCTATGACGTCAAAATCAGGATTGGTCGATGGGTTATATCTATATATGGAATCATACATGCTTACAGTATGCCAGGTGTTGCTGATAAGGGAGGGCCATGTGGTTTGGGGGCTTTCCGTTAAACTTTAATAGAATAAAAATACATTACATGAATTTATTAATGTGTTATTTTTTATTACGTTTTAAGGAATAATAAAACATATGAATGCAAGCCAGCGCGTCCACGGTCAGCATGAAGGATCCGTCCCAAGTAGACACAGGCAACCGGTGTATTTTAAAAGAAGAAAGCATCAAAATGTTTAAACAAGAAAATCTTTAGTAGAGACATGTCGAGCGAAACACTGTATTTTAAGCACAAACAACTCCCAAACTTTTTCTTTTTTTCCTAACTTTATTTATTAGTTTTTTAAGCAGTACTGAATTGAAACAGGAGATTAATAAGCATATATTGAATAATGTACTAATAATTGTTTTACAAAAATAGACTAGAACATACCCTAAACACACACATAGACACAAAACAACAAAAACATACAGTAACACCATCAGTTATAATAAACATCAATAAAGCAAGAACTAAAAGTCATATGGCCAAAAATATACAACGTACAAACATAAAAGTTAAAGAAAGGTTAAAAGAGTAAAAAAAAAAAAGACAGGTGCCAGGGGAAAAGTCATGATGTCAGATTCATCCACATCAGCGCAATAAACAATCACCAGCCGCATATAAAGACCTCGTTAGTTAGTCTGGAATGCCAGGGAAATTTATCCTTCTAAGAACTCTTAAGAGAGGGTCCCACACTTCAAAAAAATTTTCAGAGGAGCCTCTCAAAGTAAAACGAATTTTCTCAAGCTTAATAAAATGTAATACATCTCGAAGTCAGTGTAAATATGATGGAGATTGAGGGGATTTCCATTTCATTACTATCACCCTTCGTGCAAGAAAAATCATTAAGGCTAGTGAGGATTTTTGCGGAGAGGATAAAACGGGCTGAGGAGGTGCAACTCCAAACAAAGCAGTCAAGGGGCAAGGGTCAACCTTCTTACCAAAAACATCAGATAAAATGGCAAAGACTTTTGACCAGTAATCACGGAGTCGAGGGCAAAGCCAAACAGTGTGAATCAAATTAGCTGGGGAATGATGACATCTATTACAAGCAGATGAAACATTAGCATAAAATTTGGCCAGAGGAGCTTTTGTATAATTAGTGCAATGCACAAGTTTACACTGAATCAAGCTATGTCTGGCACAGATAGAGGATTTATGAACTAACACCAAAATTTGTTTCCAAAGGTCCTCTGAAATGGTTTGTCCTATGTCCTCTTCCCAAAGTGACCTAATACAGTCTATGGGATGTGATCGGAGTTGAATGATTTGATTATAAATGACAGAAATGGCCCCTATCAAATTGCGAATTGGCTCCAAAAAAACATCTAAAGGCAAGTCCCCGGTGGACCTGGGAAAAGTGGAGTACGTAGCACGAACAAAACTGCGCACCTGCAGGTATCTGAAAAATTGATGGCGTACATCTAAAGACCAAACTTTACAGAGATTTGCTGGAAAGAGGCAAATACATTATCGATGAACAGGTGTTAAAGAGTTGAGATCCCCAACAGAAACGTATTATCAGTGAGAGAGGGCGGAAAAACATGGTTGGCTGCTATGGGGGATGGAGAATGACTGTAAGCCAAAGTGACGCCTAAATTATACCCATATCTTCAAGGATGAATTAATAAATCTGTTGGATGTTTAAGGTTCAGTTGAAGACTGTAATGGTGAATGCACACAAGTTTTACAGAATTGGCCTCCATAACAAGCCCAATCGGTGGGGAAGGGCCATCTGACTGAAGCCAGTACCTAAAAAGTCTAATATTAGAGGCCCAATAATAATATCTAAAATTTGGCAAAGCCATTCCCCCAAGTGCTTTGGATTGCTGTAAAAATTGTGTGCGTATACGGGGGATCTTTCCAATCCAAAGAAAATCAAGAATAATACTATCTTGTTTGACAACAAAAGAACGTGGAAAAAAAATAGGGATACACTGGAATAGATAGAGGCGTGGGAGGATATTCATTTTAATACAGTAAATCCGAGCAACCATCCAACGTCTTAGATCTTCCTTAATTCGCAGCAATAAAGGAGAAAAATTGGCACTAAAAAGATCCTTGAACTGAAACCTGAATCCTCAAGTAGGTAAAGCCATTAACCGCGACTTTAAATGGCAATGTGTGCAGTGGGTAATTATTAGCAGCAGCATTCACTGGGAGCAACTCACTCTTACTAATATTTAATTTGTAGCCTGATACCTGTCCAAATACATTAAGTGTGGTGAGATCAGCAGGAATAGAAGTATCCAAGTCTGTGATGTACAAGAGTAAATCATCAGCGTACAAAGAGACTTTCACTTCCGCACTGAACCTCTTAATGCCTTTGATATCTGAATTAGATCTAAGTGCATTTACGAGGGGTTCAATTGCCAACGTAAATAATAACGGGCTCAGTGGACAACTCTGACGTGTTGAGCGACTGAGACGGAAGTAGTCAGAATGAGTGTTGTTGGTTGTAATCGAAGCGTAATGATCTGAATAGAGTAGCTTAATCCAAGACAAAAACCTTTCCCCAAAACCGAATTTCTTAATTGCATAAAACAAATATGGCCACTCCACTCTATCAAAAGCCTTTCCGGCATCTAAAGAGATCACAACTTCCGGAGTATTAACAGAGGGTGTGCAATATATAACATTGAAGAGATGCCTTATATTAGAGAAGGAGTGCCTATTTTGTACAAGTTGCAACAGTCAAAGATAGCTCAAGAGTGCACATAGCGGACAGATTTACTAAAAAGAATGGCCACCCCTCTAGATTTACTACCAAAATAAGAATGATAGACCTGACTAACCCACCTCCTTTTAAGCTTAATGTGGTCTACATTTCTTAAATGTGTCTCTTGCAAAAAAATTATATGGGCTCCCAACCTTCGCATGTGATGTAGCACCTTACTACGTTTTATGGGATTGTTGAGTCCTTTGCAGATAAAGTGGATGAAATTCATTTTGTGTCCTATTGTGGTTGAAGACAACTGAACCATAGCTGTAGGTCTTGGTATAATGACAGATTTGGACTAAATTCACCCTGGACACCTGATAGAAAAAAAATAAAAAGAAAACACAAAGCATACATACATGTACACCGAACCCTATAAACAACACAACAAACCAACTCGCAGAAGCACCCCCCCAACCGGGATGTACGAAACCCTCCCACAAAAAAAAACACAAAGTCAAGCCTTCCTGAGGCTGAGAGAGCAGTCCTGAACTACTGACGTACTCTCCTGGGAATGTGATATATATCTAGAACAAAAAACTGAAGTACACCACTTACTAGTAAAACAAAGTGTAAATAAATTAAACCAACTCAGTACAAGAACACCCAAAAGTAAGGCACAATAATGGCCAGTGGCCTGTTTTACAGTCAGTATAAAAATCAAACTTTAACAAATATTTAACATGACTTTTGGCAGCACATCAAGTATAGTAGTTAGATTACCTTTAAATTGTGCTTATCAAGTGTCCCTGTAGTGTCCAGACAAAGTGCAATCCGATTATTGAGTAGCCATTAGCACTTCTAGAGTCAAACTGAATCTGGAGCAATTGTCAAATTTACGGATTTGCCTATTGGGAAGGGTGATCCGTAGTGTTGCCGGGAACAGAAGCCCAAACTTAATTCCTGGGCAGGAGTGGAGTTCCTTTTTTACTTTTGTGAAAGAAGCGCGCTTCTTTGCCACCGCAGTTGTATAGTCAGGAAAAATGGATACCTGTTTTCCCTTGTAGAATAGGGGAGAAGACTCACAAGCTTTTTGTAAAATCTCATTTCGTACTTGAAACAGGTTGACCTGGACCACGAAGGGACGTGAGGGTTCCCCCTCCCCCAGCCTGGCCCGCAATGCACGATGAGCTTGGTGAAGCACTGGTTTAGTTGTAAAGCCGAGCAAATCTTCAAGTATTGTAAGCACAAACTTTTAACTTTTAAACAAGTAGAGGCATGCCTAAGCGAAACAAGCACAACTATTTTAGCCCCAAGTTTTTAAAAACAAGAAAAAGCCGTAATCAGTTTAAGAGTTTATTTCAATATAAAACAGAAAAAGCATTTCACTGAACACGAAGATCCATCGATAGTGGTTCTGCAATGAAGCGAAACCGACATGCTGCCGGCCTGTTCAAAACTTGTGCATGAAATGATTGCTCTGTGGGGCAGCACTTGGCGCAGGCGCACTCACGCAGATGTCGCATTACAAAATGGCGGCGACAGCGGAGCGTCTGTTATTTAAAATAAACCACTTAATCATAACGTTTTTTAAGTAACAAAGCACTTTTCTGTCAATGTAAATAATAAAGTAAAGCGCCCTGTAATATACTGGAATGACAGGAGGCTGAGGTGTTCGGAAACTCTTTACTGACCAGATGCCGTACAGAACAGAACAGAACATACAACTTCGGCCAGCGCGTCCAAAATCCCCCGACAACTTCCCCTTCCCCTAGTAGGTCACTTCCCATGCCCCTCCCCATCTTTGCTCTCTTAAAGGGGCTTTATTTATCGCAACTTATATATAGTCAAAACACTACACACCCGAAGCATTTTGACAACAAGAATCAAAGAATAACACAGGGTATTTTTTGTTTTGTTAAAATAAAAATGTAAAAATTAGCCATTTGCTTGGGAATGTCATAAACCGTTGCTGATGTTTACCCGAAGCCATGCATCAAACAAAGAATGATTGGTAATCCAGATGTAACAAGCATACCCCCAGGAACTAGTGAGCGGTATTTAGCAACACACTATGGTAGAATAATGCCTTGGAAATATTATTTTTAAAGGGATAAAAAACATCATTTGTTTCTCTTAAGCATGTTGCCCACACACACAGACTCATTTGGGGTATCGTGGCCATTATATGCACCTGTTGTCAGAAACTCCATGGCAATTGGCCATTTCCTGTAATATCATAAAGCATTGCTGATGTTTATCTGAAGCCATGCATCAAACAAAAAAGAAT
Source organism: Mormyrus hasselquistii (assembly GCA_026779605.1). Taxonomy (NCBI): domain Eukaryota; kingdom Metazoa; phylum Chordata; class Actinopteri; order Osteoglossiformes; family Mormyridae; genus Mormyrus; species Mormyrus hasselquistii. The sequence goes on from JAODKE010003970.1 coordinate 8,330, forward strand.
AATGATTGGTAAACCAGATGACACAAGCATACCCCCAACAAGCTGGTACTGAAAATAGCCGCAGTCTACTAATGTTTTAAACTAGAAACAATTCTCTTTAACATAAATGTACTGTTTTAATACACTGTTTGATATAATGTATGTGAATAGACTACACAATAAGTTTTAGGGCTGCACTCATGTGTTTTAATAAAATGTGGCGCAGGCGATCCAAGTGCTGTCTGGCCTATTTGCACATGTCCCAGCGTGCATGAGATAGTTTTATGTAAAAACCTTTGCTTCAAGATTCATTGTTAACTTATGCTACTCCACCAAGCATCTCAAATCAAGCTTGTAGATGATATAAGCTGGGACTGTGGGGTTATCTTGTAGGCTGCCTGACATTTACTGAAGAATGTCTTTATTAAAACAACTAAGGCATTATTCTTTAAAGTTTTGAATGTGTATTTCATGCATGATGCTAAATGCATCTTACTAGTTACTATAAAATGTAATCAAATAACCATGTCCACCTTCTTTACACCCTTGCCTGATTCCACATGTGAAGACATGTGATTGAGAAAATGTCATCAGGTGGGTGTGTAGCAGTTGAGAGAATTCAGGGGCTTGATTGGGTTGGATGAGAGACACCTTGGAGGAGTTTTAAGGGGAGAGAGAAATGTTATGTTCTAGGGGCAGAGACACTCTGAGACATTCAAGTTAGAATAAAGGATGTTTGGGGCTTGCTGGACTGACTTTTGGGTGGAGTGATCAGCGAGGGACCTACGGGAAGACCTTGCGTGCGGCACATTGTTTTTTTTGTGTGCTTTTGGTGGGCATTCGGAACGCCGATGCCCACAGACTGATCTATGAACACACGGGAGGGTCTTGGTGGCTGGTGGACAGAGGGAAGTTCGGAGATTGTTTTATTCTTGTTAAATGAACTGTGTGTATGTGTGTGGGAGAGAGAGAGTGAGTGAGTTCGTGTGAGGAAATTAGGGAGGGTTTTTTTTTTTTAATTATTCTTTTTACCAGGGTTTGGTGAGGAGAGTGGGTGGCTTATTGGGGATGTTTTCCCTATTGAGCATTTAAGCCTAGTAACTGCTCCCTTTTGAGTGCTTGTTTGCTGTGATGTGGTGTTATTGAATTGGGTTGATGAGTATTTATGCGTAATAATGAAGTGTATTAAAGTGTAACCTATCCGATCTTTAGACCTCTTAGGAGTGTGCAACACTGCAATGATGGTAGGTGGCACTAGTTGCTGGCTTGGTGTTCTGTAGGTTAGAAGGCGTAACCGTATTTCTACCTGCACTCACTTAAACCTGGTATCTTATATGAATTACATGTATTTTTTGTAAAGAATAGAGGAAAGTTAATTGTTACTGTATTCGGTGTGTGGGTTTTTGTGTGGAATCTCGGGACGACTGCCGGACCAGATCGGTAAAAAAAAAAAAAAAGTGGTGGCAGCCTTAAGGAAATTGCTATTACATTGCACTGGTGGCAGCGGTGGGATTTTTTTTTTTTTTTTTTTGTCGACCCCTGATTCCACACGAGTACCCAATGAATTGGGTCCAGGTCCGTCAGCTAATTTGTAGAATCTGCAACCTACTGAACAGTCTGAGCAGTTCAAATTAGCTTCTGAAGTCAATCACTGGAATGAGTATTTAAAGTTAAAATTTATGTCGTTATTACTTTTAGGACGAGCTTGGGTATATATGTAGGTTTGAGTCCAATAAAAGTAGTTATGTGAAATTAAAAGAAGCTATGGGAAAATATTTGGAGCCTTGTGGGGAGAAATGGTACAGAGTGAAACGGCTAGGGTGTTTAGGAATACGCTGTGATGGCTAGTGTCTAAAGCATATTTTTCTGTGGATGTATTAACCCAAGATTTATTAGCGCATGATCATTTTATGGCTAATGTGTTTAGTGGGGAACTCAGAATCCAGTTAAGAAGTGCTAAACCACCCACCCTGGAGGAGGCCATTAGTGTTGCAACGGAATTAGAGTTGATTCATGATTTAGAGCAAACCGAAGAAAAGGTAGAATCTAAGGTTATGGGAGTGAGTAGGTCATCTGCAGAGGAATCGCAAATGGGGGGGGGGGTTATATTAGGTGTTGTAGAGGGGTTGAGACAGGAATTAAAAACTTTACAAGCTACGGTTGTTGACATGAAAATCTCGCAGGGAAATTTACAGCGAAATATAACCAAGGGAATCACCCACATCCTGACCCCATGTAAATCCCATGCAACCAGATCGTAATGATAGGGAACGGGGAGATGGGTGTTGGGAATGCGGCTGTAATAGACACATCAGAAAGAACTGTCCTTATTTAAAATAGATGGGGTTGGTACAGAGGGCCAAATACCCGCCACTCATCATTGTTATTCTGGCCTAAGGATAGAGCCCCTGGGACATGCCTGTCGGGCAGGGGGTTTATGTGCCCGCCAAAGTAGGTGGAGTTAATTGTTCCCTTTTGGTAGACACAAGGAGCTCTGGTATCGATTATATCTCTTGGAGGGGGCTCTGTTAACTGGGTATAATGGCATTATTCGTCCTTCTGTAAGCCCCTGGGCAGCACCTGTTGTTCCTGTTAGGAAGAAAGATGGTGGGCTATGTTTTTGTGTAGACTATCGTAAACTTAACAATGTTACGCAGAAGGATTCTTATCCTCTCCCTCGTATTGATGATGCTTTAGACAGCCTAACACATGCAAAGTGGTTTTCTACCCTCGACTGGTTACTGGCAAGTTGAGGTTGATCCAAAGGATAGGCCTAAAACGGCCTTTGCTACTAAGAGTAGCCTATGGGAGTTTAACGTTCTTCCTTTTGGCCTTACTAATGCCCCAGGTACATTTCGGAGATTAATGGACCTTGTACTAGCTGACTTGTACTAGTGGACAACTTGCTTAGTGTACCTTGACGATATTATTGTGTTTGGTCGTAGTTTTCAAGAACATTTAAGTCTTAATAAGTGAGGTCTTGGGAAAATTGCAGGCAGCCCATTTGAAAGTTAAATCATCTAAATGTAATTTATTCTCTACTGAAGTACAGTATTTGGAGCATGTTATTTCATTGGAAGGAGTGATAGCTGATCCTGAAAAGTTATGGGCATGACCAGAATCTACAAGCCAGACTGAGGTGCGGAGTTTTTTGGGCCTGGCTTTGTATTATTGACGCTTTGTTAAAAACTTTGCTGAGGTTGCATGACCCTTGCATGTATTGACTGAAAAGGGGTGGAGATTTAAGTGGGATAAGCATTGTCAATTTGCATTTGTTGCCTTGAAAACCTGTTTGACATCTGCTCCGATTCTTGCGTACCCAGACCCTCAAAAAACTTTTATATTGGACACTGATGCGAGTGACTGTGGAGTACAGTAGAAGCAGTTTTGTCCCAGGAGGATAATGGGTTTGAGAGAGTTGTTGCATATGCCAGCCAGGCCCTTACAAAAACGGAGCATAAATATGCAACCAGGGATGGATTACGGACCGGGCCAGCAGGGCCGCTGCCCAGGGGCTCTTGGGGTGCAGGGGGCCCGTGGGGCCCCTACCCCAAAACAATTTGCAACGCTTATCAACAATGTTTTTTCGTTTGTCTATTTTAGAGGGCCTACATTCTTTGATCCTCTGCCTACAAGAGCCCCTGACCCTGTAGGGCCTCTGATGGAAACATGGAGGGAGGGAGTTTGGCTGCCAAGGGCCCTTGAATTGTGGTGGCTGTGGTGGTGGTGCTGGTGGTGGGGGGGGGCCCTCGCAAACGTTTTGCCCAGGGGCCCACACAACCCATAATCTGTCCCTGTATGCAACGACTAAAAAGGAATTGTTGGCAATGGTAACCTTTACTAAGTTTTTTAAGCACTATTTGCTTGGGAGAAAATTTATTTTAAGAACAGACCATAATTCTTTGAGTTGGCTACACAATTTTCATGGACTAGAGGGCCAGTTGGCCCGCTGGGTGGAATAGCTTACAAGTTTCCAATATCGTATTGTGCATCGTCCAGGCAAGCAGCATAGAAATGCTGATGCACTCAGTTACCCTCTATAACTGCTAATAGGGCTGAAGAGGTAGCTGGTCAGCTGATAAGACCACAAGCAACTGCTACCTCTGTTAGGGCATTGCAGGAAGTTTTGGAGCAAGGTTCACGCAGTGGGTCCTTTTTGGAGAAAAGGCCTGAGTTATTCGGGGAGGGGGCATTGATGTCGGAAAGGGGTGGAGTTGTAATTGGCGAGGAGTTGAAGATGGATCAACGAAGTGATCCTGATATAAAACTCTTGATACAAAAAAAATCTGCTGTAGGGGAAATTGACACTGGCTGTGCGGCATAGCTGGGGACGTTTGCTGGGGTGTGGAGCCAGCTTCAAGTCTCAGCATGTCTGCGGGTCCTTAAGCAAGGCCCTTAGCCCCCAGCTCCCTGAGTGCCCCAACAGGTGACTGCCCTTCGCGGACAGCTTGCTCTACATAGAGCAAGTTGAGGGAGGCATAAAAAACAATTTCCCCACGGGGATCAATAAAGTTGTAATTACTATTACTACTTGCTAAGTACAGGATGGGATGTTGGTACGGGTACCTTGTAATCAAGAAAGTGTAGGGGGTAGAAGTCAAGTGGCGCTTCCTAAAGCTATGGTGCCATATGTTCTTACACAACTTTATAATGAATTAACAGGTGGTCATTTAGGGGTGCAGAAATTGCGAAATAAGGTAAAAGACCGCTTTTTCTGGCCAGGTTGGTTGGGGGATGTAAGAGGTGGTGTGTGGAATGCAGAGAATGTGCATCACGTAAAACTGTAGGTCAGGCACCCTGTGCCCCTTTACAACCCACTGTTACATCACGTCCTCATGCACGGATTGCCTTGGACATTATGGGACCCCTAGCAGAGACCCTTTTGGGAAATAGATACATCTTGGTTATCGAAGACTATTTTTCAATCAATCAATCAACATTTATTTATATAGCATTTTACAGCAACCTAAGTTGAACCAAAGTGCTTGACAGCACTAAACATGACAATAAAATAGCAATAAAGATAGAAAAAATACAGGAACAAAATAAAACATATAGTTATAAATAAACAAATGAA
>JAODKE010003971.1:0-13340 GCA_026779605.1 Mormyrus hasselquistii
GTTAAAGAGGAAAGCAAAGATATAAAAGTATTATACTCATATGTGTGTGTATATATATATATATATATATATATATATATATATATATATGGTGAATATATAGTTTAAAGAATGTATAGAATTGCTAAGTGCTCTCTGCAATGAAGACTGTCATGATGCGGCGGGTAGCTATGGACAGCAGACTACCCTATGGTCCGCTGCCAGAGGTGCCCCGGACTCCGCCACAAGCTGCAGGGCAGAAGAAACAGCGGAAAAGCCTAAGACGGGAGGACGCGCCAGAGGTCTTCCTAGCGGTCTCCTCTGCCTGCCCTGCTATGTGTCGGGAGGAGCCCCTCCCGATCCTCAGTCTGGCTGTGTTTGCGCCCGATATCTCTACAGCCGCTTTGCACAAGCTTGCACCCGGAGCTGCCGCTGCCGCCTTCTGGGATATGTGCTTGGCATGGAAGGGTGCCAGGGCGCTTGGGGATGCCATTCCGTGGACCCCTAAGTTCCCTAAAAAGGCAGCACCCGTTGCAGAGGCCCAAACCCCAGCTCTGCCCTTCGTGGTTCCTGCGACGACCCCTGTGGTTCCTGCTCTGCTCCCTGTGATTCCTGACCTTCCAGTTCTAGTCCCCCCATTCCTGCTCCTGTGCCCCAGGCTCCCATCCCGAGTAGGTCCCTGATCCCCTGGACCCTGCTCGAATCCCCATGCTCCCAGTTCCGGTAGTTCATGATTCCCCAGTCCCTGCCCCCTAGGAGGTCCCAGATCATTGGACCACCGCTCCTTCCCCCTTGGCGGAGATGAAGGAGCTCAAATGGGACCCCTCGAGACTGCCCGGATGAACCTCTCCGGTGGGTCACCACAACCACCATCTCAGCATGGCAGATCCCGGCCGGGTCCCCGGCTTTCTGTCTCCCAGAAAGGGAGAGGACACCTGCATGGCAGTCCCGGCCCCCTTTTCCTACCCTCTGGCTTGCCTTTGGTCTCCCTGGCTTCAGCTTGGTGGCCACCTGCGGGTCCTCTGGCTCCCTGTCCCTCTATGCCTTTTTTCACTCCTGATCCCTTCGTTCCTCCGGTTGGTGTTCCCCCGTGTCATTTCCTCTAGTGTCCCCAGGTCCAGTGTTCTCTTTTTTTGTGCCTCTGTGTCTGTCAGCATTCCCTGCGGTTTGTCGTTTGAGTTGGTTTCTTTGTGTCTGTTCTGTGTGTCCATGCTATTCCCGGTTCCTTGTTAATGTTCTTGCTTTTTTTTCCCCAGGTGCCGTCATGTCCCTGGTCTTGTCTCTTCGCTCCTTAGGCGCACCCGGAGTGCACACCTTTGAAGGGGGTCCTGTCATGTCCCACTCCTCCGATGCTCCCGTGTGCCATGCCCCCTCGCTACCTCATGTGGAATTATGTAGTTGATTAGTCCAGTGTATTTAAATCCACATTAGAGTATGTTTCCCCAGTCCTGTCATTGAAGTTGCTACCTGTTTTGCACTGTTTTGCCCTGTGTACCTTGCCAATTTCCCTAATAAATCCCTCGTTCCTCGATCCTGCAACTACTGATCCTGTTTTCCCATTCCGTGTGCCTCCAAAGCATGACAAAGACTTTGCTTCTGCTTTCCTGCAAAGAAGAATTTGCTTAATTTCCTTTCTGATTCTCTTCTGAGTGATGGGTGAACAGTAAAAGAGATAAAGATGGGTAATAGTAACAGTAGAACATCTGACTCGGGTCCCGATCCGGCATATGATCCGGAGGGAATGACAGAATTTGAGAGAAGAAATGAAAAAGCTTCAAAAGTAATGAAGCGTACGTGTTGAGATACAGTTGAAACTGAAATGGGAGAAGATTTCAGTAAAGACTGTGAGAACTGGTGTAAAGTAACAAATGGGCGTTGGCCCTGAGAGGGAACAGTCGATCCAGTAATGATCCAATATGCAAAACGTGTTGTACAAAGCAAAGTGGGTTGTTTCAGTAATTGCAAGAGCTTAGAAAAACTTGTAAAATGTGAGTTTGTCCCTACAATGAAAGAGTTAGAAGGAGAGAAAGTACGCAGTAAGGGGCTCAATTAAAGATTAGCTAAAGAAAAGGTTAAGTGTGACATAAAAGCACCATCTCTGAACATTGTAATGCAGGGCGGCCAGGACAGACTGTGAACAGAAAGCAGGTAGAGCTGCCGTTCTACCCTATCATTCCAGTATCAGCCACAGCCTCCGTATAGCCCTCTGGCCAAGCTTGAGTTGCCTAAAGAAAACACAGACACATGGCGTTTTGCCACGCACCCACAAGATGAGAATAAGGGCTTCAGGACTACGCCAAAGTGCACGAATAGCAGAAAGGCGAGCAGCCCTGGGACAACCAGAAGGACAGTACCCCCTGGTGGAGATGCCAGGTCTTCCTGCGACAGATGGCACTTCCACTACAATGATGGTTCAGCATAACTGGGATCTTGCTGAATTGAGAAAAGTTGGTAATTCTCTCCCTGACCACCGTGATGTTGGGGGCATCCGATTCTGGGACGAAGACAAGGTCCAGGTGGGAGGAGAAGAGGAGCTAACACAGGGGCAAGAGGAAATAAAGACAACAAGGAATGTTTCAACTGTGGACAGGTGTGACACTGGAGCAGACAATGCCCTAAGACAGAGGCCAGACTCTCCTTCTGGCCCATGGACAGAGGGCCAACCTTGAACCTGAAGGTGCGAGGGGGAGGGCGAGAAAGAAGGTCAATTCCTTGCCCTAAACCGGTGTGCTCTTTCTGACCTGACCATCTGACATACAGGGGTCCCCCACCAGTAATGCCACCACCAGTCATTGGCTCTTTAGGTGTTCCGCAAGTGCTACAAGAAACTATGCCATTGCCAGTATCCCTTCCTGACGGTGGTTCCATCACCCATGCCGTTCTTTTCTGCGACACCTGCCCAGTTAATCTCCTCAGCAGAGATCTAATGTGCAGGTTAGGATGCAACATCACCGTAAAGGCGAATGGATTCCACCTGACCTCCCTTGTGCTAGGGCTCTCCCCATTGCTGCAAGTCTCACTAACTCAAGCATCAGCATACAGAGCATGGGTGCTCCAGGATGACACCATCAGCCAACACTTAGTGCCTCCACATCAACAACCAGCACCCCTCCTACACTGCACTGCTACACCAACTCAATCAGACTTGGACAACTTGGCCAACTTCGTGGCAGAAACCTTCCCGACAAAGTCCATCGTCATTTCCTCTGTCTACATCAGCGCTAAGGTTACGGCTGCTGCTATCACAATGTCTGCATCACAGCTGAAGTGGCCTTCCCCTCATGTCTCCCTCTGCCAGACTTCAGCCCATTCTTGGAAATCCTTAGGCCCATGGGTCAAGTCCTGTGAGGAAAGAACTGACTGGATAGCTGAGGAAGAGGGTGGGTCATTTTCTGAAATCAGGTGCAGGGACAATTCTGTATAGGGCCCTCCACGGACATGAGTTCTGACCATGTGAATGACCTGCCTTGGTTGGGAGAGATTCCGTCCTGCCTATGCGCCACTGACAAAAATGACCGCAGAGCTACTACGCATCACCCCTAAGTCTCATCACTGACCTCAACGTGTTCAGTATCCATTCTCTAAGGAAGCTGAAGAAGGTATTGCAAAAGTCCATCGGGATCTTGAGAACCATGGCACTATCATTGACTACTTACCTGTCAACTCATCCATCCTGCCTGTGAAGAAGGTGGACGGTTCCTGGCGCTTCGTCCATGATCTACAGGGAATGAATGACTGTCTTTCCTAGAGCTCCTATAGTTCCTAACCCCGCGATTATCCTGTCTTCCATTCTGCCCCAAGCTAAATGGTTTTCAGTCATTTACTTAGCTAATGCTTTCTTCTCAGTTCCTGTTCACCCACACTCTGTTTTGGCTTGCTTACACGTTCAAGAGTAAAAGGTTTTGGCAGTCTCTTAAAAAATCGATCTTATTTCGTGTTAAATCTGTTTGTACAATCATTCGCACAACAGGTCCCATTTTAGGTGTTTTTTGTGGCATTCAAGCTGAATGCTAATGCTGCTACTCAGTTTTGTGCTACTCAGTGTGTAGTGGTTGGATCGATCCAAGTATCTGAAATATCAATGATAATGTTGGTATTGATCAATACTAGTTTAATGAGAGTGATACATCAGTTTCTCTCCTGGATGCACTGCGGCCCTCTATGTAAACTGCTGCTCCCAATTGCCACTGGCTGTCACGTAACTCAGCGGTGGCAGGCAGGCGAACAGGCTCACTTGCGCGCGTGCACATACATTATAATATTTATAATAAAGTATTGTAGTAGTGAGTCACTGAGCCATGCTCACAATAATTAAACAGCAGCGATAGATCGGAGTTTAATCACCAGATGCCGTTTTATACCTGTACTACTACAACCCATACACTCGCACTTCCCACCGTGCTCGTTACCCTATTTACTCACACATACAAACACATTACGTACAAGATAAACATTAACCACCATATATGACATAACACACATTTATAATGACACAAGCGATTACTGAGAACTATTTACAAGCTCGCATCAGTCCAACATGCCGCGCTGCCCGCCAGTACCTCCGCGCTACAGTATTTATTTGCTTGTAAACTTTGCACAAATTCCGTCCTGGGTTTTAACTAATTAATTAAAAAATGGCACAGCGATTTGCAGTCTTTGTAAAGGCAAAGTTTTGAGAGGTGGGAACAGCGTTTAGTGAAAAATCCCACTAGTGACAGCACATGCTATTGTGCTAGATAACGCAAGAAATACGAAAAAAAGCAATGGATGATTTGGATGTCGCTAGCTTGGGCAGTTTTGCAAACTCGCTACAGCTTGTGATACAAGAGGGTTTACTATCAAACAAAGCTGTTGCCAGTAGGAGAAAAATAGTGGGGCATTTTAAGCATTCGTCACTCGCGTATATTCTCTTGGAATATACTGTAATGTAACAGCAATTTCCTTAAGCCTGTCACCACCTTTTTTTTAACCGGTCGTCCCGAGATTCCACACAAAAACCCACACACCAAATACAGTAACAAATAACTTTCCTTTATTCTTTACAAAAAAACAGATATAATTCATATAAGATACCAGGTTTAAGCGGGTGCAGGTAGAAATACGGTTACACTGTCTAAACAACGGAACACCAAGCCAGCAACTAGCGCCACCCACCATCACGCAGTGTTGCACACCCCTAAGAGGTCTAAAGATCGGTTAGACTTTAATACACTTCCTTATTATGCATAAATACTCATCACCCCAATTCCATAACACCATATCACGGCAAACAAGCACTCTAAGGGGAGCAGTTACTAGGCTTAAGCGCTCAATAGGGAAAACATCCCCAATAAGCCACCCACTCTCACCAAACCCTGGTAAAAAGAATAATTAAAAAAAACCCTCCCTAATTTGCCCACACAAACTCACTCACTCTTTCTCTCCCACACACATACACACAGTTCATTTAACAAGATTAAAACAAATCGCCGAACTTCCCCCTGTTCACCAGCCGCCAAGACCCTCCCGTGTGTTCAAAGATCAGTCTGTGGGCATCGGCGTCCCGAATGCCCACCAAAAGCATACAGGACTCCATCCAAAAGTCAGTCCAGCATGTGGCTCAGTGGGCTAAGCCTGTGTGCCTGTAATCACAAGGTTGCAGGTTTAAACCCAGCCTCAGCATGTCTGTGGGTCCTTGAGCAAGTCCCTAGTTTTATCCATACAGCTTCTGTACTTTTATTTTTATCAGTGAGCGCCCTTGCCTGCAAGTTCTCTTTTACATACAGTATACTGCAACACCACCTCCCTTCTTGCCTATCCGGTCTCTACGGAACAACGTATATCCATCCATATTATGTTCTTCACTATCATTGTCACTCATCCATGTTTCAGTTGTTCCTATAATGTCATAAGTGTCCGATGAAATTAAAGCCTCTAAATCATTAATTTTGTTTCTAATACCCCTAGCATTTAAATATAGACCACAAAGGGTAGGCCTTTTACAGTGCCTACTTTATATTTATTGGGCCTTTCTGTCTCTCCCCACATAAATTTGTAACTAACCTCCCCCCCCCCCCCCAGTACCTAGTTTAAGCATTCCTCAACTACTCTATACATACACCTCCTCAATAGCTTGGTTCCCCTCTGGTTCATATGCAACCCTTATGGCTCCAAAAGGTATTCCAGTGCCCCATAAACCTAAACCCTTCTTTCCTACACCACCATTTTAGCCACACATTTAATCCCCTTATCTCAGCCTGACTCGCACATGGCATTGGAAGTATTCCAGAGAATACCACCGTGGACGTTCTGCTTCTAAGCTTATCCGTGACTTCTATAAATTTACCCTGCCCTTTCCTATGTCATTAGTGCCAACATGCACCACGACCACTGGATCCACCCCATCTGGGGCCAAAAGCCTGTCCACACGATTTGGAAGGTTCCCTACCTGGGCACCAGGCAGGCAAGACACCATACAGGACCTCTATCATGGGTGCACACATAACTATCTACACCTCTAATAATTGAATCCCCTATTACTATAACCTCCATCCTCCTGGGGGTAGGCGGCTCCTTGGTGCCCAAGGGCCCACCTGCCTCCCCAGTCTATTCCGGCTCTAAAGCTGGAAGCACCTGAAAATGGTTAGACACGTCACTTCAGGTGAGGCCACCTCTGTGAACTGTGTACGCCCTTTTCTAAGTCTACGACCTACGTTCACCCAGCTCTCGACCTACCTGTTCATCATTCTCCCCCCTCCCCGCTTGTGACAAACACGGTGTGTTAGCTCTCCTTTAACTCATTGTTTTGTTGGATGAGAGCCAGTTGCTCGAGGTCACGTACTTGGACCATGAGTGAGTCCACTAACTTACATTGCTCGCAGACGAAGTCCGACTGAACGCAAGCATCCAAAAAGGCAAACATCTTGCAAACACAACACCGAGCTGGTCCCATAATTACCTAACTCACTATGACCCCGTCCTTTACTCCCAGCCCAGTATATTCATATAGCGTATTTAAAAACTTTTAGTTTATTGTTTTAACTATACGTTAATTAGATCAAGTGCAGAGTACAATAAAACATTAAATTAACACTTGCGTTAAAACGGAACTTTTTTATATAAATTATCCGACATCCGTCAGCAATAACAACCTTAAAATTAAACTTTTAAAATAGCCAAGTTAACAATTACCTACCCGAGACTAACTTTCTGCTGAACCACGTTTAGTTAAACTAAAGCGTACTTGCTCTAAGGAGGCCGAAAAACCACAAAAAAACCCTCTCAAAGCAGGCTTCTGCCGGAGCGGGGAAAAAAAGTGGAAAATGTCCTCCTGGCCCCGACTGGCAACCGAGCAAAGCTCAGGAGCAACTGACCATTCCGCGTTAATGTTACCGACGTTAGATAATATTACCCCGCGGGTGTTTTATGCGAAAGTACGCGGACAGAAACGCCACTCGCGCAACACCCGCAGCTATCGATAACATTCGCGCTGTCAATTAATAAGGACACACAAGTACTCACGTAAACCACGAAAATAATAAAAATAAAGTTGAAAATGAAACAACAACGACCCACGTAACCGTAGTGGCATACAAACACTCAAATATACTTCCAGATAATTCCAGTCAACCGCTTCAACAGACACACAAGTGTACAAAGCGTCTACACCACTCGCGCACAGTGCAGCAATCCCAGCAGCCTCTGCAGCAATCACAGAAATCTCAGCAAGCCTCATTCAATTCAGCACTGTATAAAAAGGGGAGTAAAACCTACAACTCCAAACAGCAGCAGACGGACAGTCACTGCATCCACATCTCAGCCTTACGATGGTAGGTGGACAGCGTTCGTCATCTTTAACTCTTTCAGCTCTTGCGCTAAGTATACTGCACTGAGAATGTTATACAAAATGTTTAGCTATGTATGATTGGCCAGAATTGACCTGGTTCTTATAGCAGTTTGATTCAAGAAGTCTTTAGAACTGAATTTCATGCTGTCATGGAATCATGGTCACGAAAGAATGTTCTGGCATCATTGCTTTGCAGCCCAAAAAGCTATGAATTTATGGGCATTCTGTTGCCCAAAGGATTATTCATTTACTCAGATTTTTGTGTTCATGTTTTCAGTGTTTAAGTCATTTTTAGGTATGTAGTGTAGCAGGAAAATTGTCGAAGGGGTGACATGGTGCAGTGGTTAGCACTGTTGCCTCACACCGCTGAGACCCAGGTTTGAGTCTCTGCCATGGGTATGGGGGTTAGTTTGCATGCTCTCCCTGTGTTGTCATGGGGTTTCCATATCCAAAGACATGCTGAGGCTAATTGGAGTTGATAAATTGCTTCCAGGATAGGCTCTGGACCCCCCCTGTGACCCAATAGGATAAAGTGGGTTGGAGAATGAATGAATTAGTATGAGCACTGTTCATACACTTGAATTCCTGTACTTTTTAGGTATGTAGAATAGGAAGAATGTCCTTGTTTCATTGCATACAGCCTATAATTTAAAAAAAAAATAAAAAATTATACAAGGGCATTCTGTTGCTACCCAGGACTATTCATTTCCTTGGATTTCTGTGCTTGTTTGAATTATGATTCATTTTTAGGAATTCTGTATACCGTGGACAGTTTGCAGACATTCTTTGTTTCCCCAGTTTCCACACAGGCAGCTGGGGGTCGTTGTGGCAGCTATCCTGTTCTTCGGTCTTTCGTCGGCCTCTGAAGGTTGTCGTGCACCTCAATATTCTTTCAGCCATCATTACCAGTGTTAATTACAGAACTCGTTTTCTGCCAACCTGAATAATTTGATAGAAGGTTTGTCTTGCTATTAAAAAAATGTGAACCATTTCCATAATAAGACTGTTCCTTTATCACATCCCCCCTCAGGATTAGATGGAAAAGCCCTTTTGTTTCCCTACGAGACCAACTACAGCTATGTCACACTAGTGCCCCAGAAACCCTTGCAGCTGCAAGCCTTCACGCTGTGCATGACACTGGCCACAGAGCTGGATGGCAAGCGGGAGATCATTCTTTTCGCTTATCGCACCAAGGACTTTGACGAGCTGAACGTGTGGCGTGAGATGGATGGCCGTCTGTCCTTCTACCTCAGCGGGGACGGCGTGCTCTTTAACATGCCCCCACTCAGCACCTTCAAGACAAACGTGTGCGTCACGTGGAATTCCATCACGGGCCTGTCTGCGTTTTGGATGGATGGTAAGAGAAGTGCGCGGCAGGTGTACAGACCAGGACATATGATTCGTACCCCAGGCACCGTGATTCTAGGTCAGGACCCTGACACCTATCTGGGGAGGTTTGACTCTAAACAGAGTTATGTTGGTGAAATTTCGAATGTTAATATGTGGGACTATGTCCTCTCTGATGGCGATATCCAGGCCTTGCACTGTGATCGCTCTGTCCTTAAAGGAACCATTTTTGACTGGAATACTATTCAATATGAAAATATCGGTAATGTCTTAATCATACCTGATGGCCAGAGCAATAAAATACCCATTGTGGGATTGTGTGCACAATATTGACATTTTATAGCAATGCATAGCAATTACACCAGTGTATAGCAATGTTTGAAATGGCATGCTTCAGACTTAATAAATATGGAAGAGAAATTGAAAGTTGGGGCTGGAATCTTTTTCTCTAAAGGAAACTTATCTTGCATTCTTTCAGACTCTGTTTCCCCCTGGACTCTAGAGCAGTAGAGATGTGTTCTCTGGAGTGACGAATCACACTTCTCTGTCTGGGTTTGGCGGTTGCCAGGCAATCGATATTTGCCTGACTGCATTGTGCCAAGTGTAAAGTTTGGTGTAGTGGGATTATGATGTGGGGTTGTTTTTCAGGGGTTAGGTTTGGTCCCTTAGTTCTAGTGAAAGGAACTCTTAATGATGCAGTATTCAAAGCCATTTTGTACAATTTCATGCTCCCAACTTTGAGAGAACAGTTTGGGGACGGCCTGTTCCAAAATGACTGTGCACAAAGCAAGGTCCATAGAGATATGAGTGAGTCTGGTGTGGGGGAACTTGACTGGTTTCCACAGAGCCCTAACCTCAACCTGACAGAACACCTTTGGGATGAATTAGAGCGGAGACTGCGAGCCAGGCCTTCTCGTCCAACATTGGTGCTTGAAATGCTCTCCTGGAAGAATGGTCAAAAATACCCATAAACACACTCCTAAACCTAGTGGACAGCCTTCCCAGGAGAGTTGAAGCTGTTATAGCTGCAAAGGGTGCGCCAACTCCATATTAAAACCTATGTATTAAGAATGGGATGTCATTAAAGTTCATGTGTGTATAAAGGCAGATGTCCCAATGCTTTTGGCAATATAGTGTAGTTGAACCACAACATCACCTCTTTTAAAAGATGTGGCTGTTGAACTGTCCCTTTCTTCAAAACGGTAGCATGTGGTGCAACACTAACCAAATTTAATAGTGATATTGCCGAATTTATACAGATTACTAACTTTTGGGCGTCACAATATGCATCTCAATATTTTAGACATACTACTAATTTGCTTATCGAATTGCGGGTGAAAATAATGTCCATGTAGTGACGAAAAGCAGGCGTCCAATATCTAAAACCCTACAATGACATCGTACGAAAAGCCCTAAAGACGCGATTGGTAGCCAACCGGACGGTCACGGCAGCGTGATACGTGTCACTGATGCATGCATACTTGCTGGAGTAATGGGGGGCATGTAATTCCGTCAATGTCTGTTACACCGTTTATCTGTTGCTGTGCAGTATTGACTTAATGGGTAATTAACTAGTATGTTAAATCCCGGTTTGTATTTTATAGGACTTAAACATTAACTTGTGTTTCTTAAGGACTGGCTTCCGGATAAGCAGCACAAACACCATGAAATAAGCTAAAAACAGAGGTTTTATTACGAAAAAACACTAAATACTAGACTAATTTCGGACCTACGTCAATGACCCGACAGGGGTGAGATGGACACAGAAGCACTAAATACAAGAACCAGTTAACAATGACTAGAAACAGCTGAGAACACCAGGATTTCACATGAGGTAAGAAGGGGGCGTGGCACAGAGGAGGACTGGACGAGCATGTCATGACGGTGTTATGAGAATAAGAGTTAAGTTTCTTTCCGGAGTTATCTGTTAATGTATTTACTAGGTGAGAGATATATCTAACTAACTGACAATAATGATATTAATCTGAATTAATATATTGTGATCTGAGTCTGTATTGAATTTGTATTATGTAGAATATGCGAATTTGCATTACAATGAATGTTTGTAATGTAACAATATAAGTAGCCACTGAATTGCATATGTCAGCTGCAAGATTGTGATAATTTATTGATATTTATTTCTGTTGTAGACCACAGCCAGTTATATTCAGCAGACTAATCACAGCTGCCGATGTAACAGATCAGAATGGCCACCTTGTTTACCAGCTATCAGTCTACTTTCCCGTATTAAAGTGTTCATTAGTGCTCTGCGCTCTCAGTGTTCTCTAACCGGAACCACCTTCTGCCATTTCTTCACCTACTCAACCAGAGTATCCCTGAGAAGCTCCCATAGCTCTCGTACAGACATAGTTTGTTTTTGCCAATAAAATTAAACTGTAAATTTTTTCTGGAAGAAAATGAATCATTTAGATTAATCAACCAGTCAGTAGAATAGTCTGTAGAATAATCTATAGAAAAATAGTCGTTAGTGGCAGCCCTAATTTGCAGTGTAGGTTAGTAGCTGAGTGATGACTTTAATTCTTTATGTGAAATACCCAGCTGTCAGCTGAGGTACGATTGGTACCTCAAGATGACTGGTTCTTCAGTGCATTTGGTGTGAATATCATCTCTTAAGTTTATTTAAAGAAAAGTAAGGCGTAAGTTTATAATTGCTTTTACTTCATTTTTTTCGGAATATGTTCACTTTTCTCCCCACAAGCCCTCCCATCAGATGGTGTCGTCGGCGTCTCTCCTGAAGGACTTGTTATGGACAGGCTTGCTGTAAACCTTGGATCTGGTGTGCTTATGTTTTTCAAGGCTCTGTTATCAATTGTCACTGTTTTTCTAACTGGAATCCATGAAGATCAAATGGGGGATGTTCAGAATTTCATTTCTAATTTAATAAGCAAATAATGGAATAGTAGTGTTTCTCATGGATTGAGCAGACTGTATGCTTTGCTTTTTTAGCTTATGAGCAAGAATACTGTTTGCCGCGTGGTTCGCAAAGTGGTGCTAAACTGTTGGATGCATACAAAAAAAACAACTATTATAACAATAATTTATAAACTGGTGAAATAGAAACAAAAACACATTTACAGTATATTAACAAAACGATAATTTATCTCTAAGAAAAAAGACGATTGTATGCAGATTGTGAGGTGATGTCATGAAGTAACGTGGAGAGCGCAGATTAGGGATGCACGATATTGGGAAAAAATCACATCGCAATATTTATTCTTTCTGAGATATATATTGCGATATTGGGATTAAAAAAAATCTAATTATTTCAACAGTTGCAGGGGTATTCAACTTAAAGAGGTGAAGTTAGAGAAAAATTCTTGAATCAAATTATAATCATCAGATCATAATGTATAACTATTTAGTGTGATGTATATTTAAGTAGCCTTTCAGTTGTATCAACATTGCATGTAATCAGTACCTGACTGTTCAAATTAATTTAGTACAATTCAATTTGAGATGTCTGCAGACATATGTAACAGTTCTTAACTTGTAAATAGTCTGCTTTTGTATTTAACCATGTAAATTCACTTTTGACGTAGCTCATTTTAGATTTCTAATGGAATAATATAGATTTGCCGTAAAATTTCCTGTGCGAGTGTGAAATCGTGAGTGGCATGCCAGATGCTGAAAATGTACAATTTTTATTTCATCTGAGTTGATTTATATAACAAAAAACATTACTTTATACAGTTGTTAAAAAGCGGAAACTTCCACAACATGAAGACACCAATAAACTATGTCTATTTATCCAACATGTTATATAATACATACTGTATTTGAAAACTTTTCAGCTTTACGATTTAAGGACAGATCCGCCACCCTGTTAGGAACATTATGGCTTTTTGGTCGCTTCCCTGCTGCTATATTAGCCCTAACATTAGCGCAGACAAAGGGCTTCATGAGACGAACGGTTAAAGGCATTTGACACTCATTTGGCATGGGAAGCGGCGCTTCTAGTGCTAAAGCACTAACGAAAAGACTATAAACGCTGCGCCGGTTAAAATTGAAGTGACCCATCAGGTTTTAAATCATAACTTTCTGTTGGCTATCGGTCCGGGGGTGCGTTTCTGGAAACCATCATTGCCAACTACGTTAGCAACTTCCGTCGTTCAAACTATGTAAGTACGACGCAGGTGTTTCCCGAAACCATAGTTCGAACTACAGAGGT
>JAODKE010003972.1:0-13321 GCA_026779605.1 Mormyrus hasselquistii
ACTCTGAGCTATTAGTTAAGTTCTCCCCAAGCGAGCTTGATGGGCCGAATGGCCTCCTCTCGTTTGTATATTTCCTATGTTCTTATGTATGGAATTTCCCATTCTTCAATAAAAAGTTTAAACCGGACCCTGGGACCCCATGATTCTGACAGATCACTTATGCTGGGGTAATCTTCCCCAATCAAGCAACAGAAGTTAAGTTCGGTTAGCAGAGGATAGCATACACAATCCTGCCTCCTTTTCATGGTCCTCTCAGCTACATTGGAGCTCACTACAGACAACCTATGTCCCAGATGATGGGAGAAGAACCTAGTTTGCATGTCAGGAGGCAATCATTCCTCCCACCACACTTCAGTGACTACGACCTTAATGGTTACAAAAAGAGGGACAGTGTACAACCATCTGCAGCATGTTCCACCATTGAAAGGTGAAGGAGAGGATGAAGATGTAGGGATAGCCTGTGAATGCTCAGCATCCCCGATCAGCCAAGAAGGTGAATATCTTGCTTAGTGGCCTGTACAGGGACAGAAGCCGCTCACTGGAAGCGATTTGTTCAGAGAGAATCAACAACTCAGAGGAGATCGAGAGGCCCAGCTCAAATCTATGGAAGGGCTGCAGTATCAGAATGACTCACTTCATCTGCAGAGTAGGCAGAATGATTTCAAATTAGAGCAACTCAGACGCCAGAGTGTTTTCGAGATGGGCCAGTTGTGGCAGCAGGTAGAGCACCTGGGAGCTGCGTTACAGGAGCTGCAGAAAGCCAGGTCATCTTCCCATCCCATGTCATCGAACCTAGACCTGCGACTAGAACAGGAGAGCAATGGGAGGGGGTGATGATTGTGCATCTGAAGGACGTTACTCTGCAGAAGAGGACACCACAGCAGAGAGGTGTTACCTTACAAGGCACGGCATCACTCCTGAACATTGTTACTTCCAACATTGAACACCAAATCCAATCGGTAGATGGGAGCAGATGTATCGGGGGCCCACTCCTAGTATTCCAGTTTAGGCTCACTCTACCCCACGGGAGTTTACTTGCCTTCAAATTGCCCTGGAGAATCGTCTTCCCAGTGATGCCTCACAGAGGTTTAGGTATCAGAATCTAGTTGATCATCCTAAATTGGAAGAAGTACTGCTGATTCCTACAGTCACTCCTGTTATCCTTTTACAGATACAATGGCAGCACTCAATCAGCAATATGAACAACCACATCAACTGGCACTACTGCATATAGCAGAGCTGATGGAAGGTCCCAATGTTGCTATCGGTGAAGGTAAAGCCTTCCGAATGTTTTCCTTGAGCGTGCATTCCCTGGTGAGTATGCTGCATCAACTAGGATGGAAAGGCAAGGTTGAACTGGAGTGTGGTTCTTACGTGTCCAGATTGCTAAGGAAACCCTAAGTACTTGCGCTCTAACTTCCACCGATTCGTACACCTTCACAGAGTTCCCATACCAATTCTTTTTGATTTAGCTGACTGGTTAGCATATGAGATCCAGGTTCAAGAAGATAATTCACCAATTAACAATAAAGCTCGGAGAGAGCCTAAACCAAAAGAGCTGCAGAATGGCTGGACATCAACAAAGCCCTCCACTGTCCTGTTCAGTACAGAGACTTCCTCCAGTTTACCTCCCTGGGAACAGGCTCCAATTCCAAGGTGAAAGTCTGACTCAACACCTGCTCCCTGGACTAAAATTAGGACCCTGTTTACTTGCTGTGCTGCTGAGATTTAGAGAACATGCTGTGGCTATAGGCAGTGACATCTGTGGCATGTTTCATCAGGTGAGACTGATTCCAGAGGATCGACCACTCCTCCACTTTCTGTGGAGAGACTTGAAACTAAATCAGCCGCCCAATGTATATGAATGGAGGGTAATCTCCTTTGGTACAACCAGTAGCCCCTGCTGCCCTTCAAAGGCACATCATAAGCCATAGTCATCCAGGTGACACCAACAGGGAGGCCGTTCTGAAAGCCTTCTATGTGGATAACACGTTTACGTAGCTTAGTCTCAGCAGAGGAGGCAAGAACCCTCATCGAATAACTATGGCAGATCCTGGCAGAAGGTGGCTTTGAGCTTCAGCAGTGGGCAAGTAATCGGCCTATAGCAATCTCTCATATACCATCAGAGGCTCAAGCGGATAGTGTAGAGCTGTGGATTGCACAAGGCCAGCCCGACACCAAAGAATCCCTCGGACTCCAGTGGCATTACCAGTCAGATGTGCTGGGATAATCCATCCTTGCCAGAAGATTTACTCCACTCATGGCAAGAGTGGGAGAGTGAGCTCCCAGCATTGAAGGGTATTACCATATCCAGATGTTACATATCTGGGCATGTATATGGCCCAGTGAGAAATATTACCTGATACATTGGGCGTAGCTTAAATGGGGCTCCGTTTATGACATCATAAGCGGGAGGGGGGCATATCTCGTATTCCGATTGGTCAAGGGATTATATCCATATATGGTATCATACATGCATGTCAACAACAAGAATCAAGAAATAATGCGGGTAATCTTTGTTAAAATGAGCGCATGCACTCTCTCCTGTAGCGTATGCACGTAGAGGACTGTCAAATTGGAAACAAAATGGCTACCAGTGGACAAATTGTTGTCGCGAGGCTTACTGATGGCCCATGGGTATGAGAAGCACGACCCCGCCAGCAGCCCCCCCACCCTGAATAATAATACAAAATAAGCTATTTCTAATTTAAATTAAATTCGATTGTAACTCCAGATTGCTTAGCTACATTTAGCTAAATTCATCTACGTTTGGTTAATCAAAAGCAATTAAGCACTATAACTTAAAAAGATATATTTTGTATAGTTGTATTTTGTTAGTTTTATTTTAAATGAGTTGGACTGACTTATTTAATTACATTTAATAGCTGTAGGAACTAGTGAGCGATATTTATCAACATACATCAAAAACTATGGTAGAATAATGCCTTGGGTATATTAATAATTGTAAGTGGCAAAACATCAATCGTGTTTGTTAAGCATATTGCCCCACACATGCCCAGACTATGACCGTTGTGTGCTTTGCAAAAATGGACTTTCTTATCGGGGGGAACAGAGGGTGGACAGTGTAGAAACGGACAACTCCCAAGAATTTAGGCAACATTTAGCTTTTTTTGTTATAGCGCTATTTTAAATTAATATTTAAATTGATATTGATCAGGTTTTTTTTTTTTTTAAATTTGGTAAATTTCAGCTTGTCTGTGGTAGAGGATGCTTACCCACTGCTCCTGGCAAGGTTACTGTAAGTCCAGTTCCACTCACTACAACGAGTGGTAGGTGTACATGGACCAGTGTACTAGTCGGTGGGAACAGTGACAAAGGAGCAGACCCGGCTACAGACTTAAGAGATTATTTACACCTCACTTACACTGGGGAGAAAAAAAACGATATATATATATATATATATATATATATATATATATATATATATATATATATATATATATATATATATACCCACCTAAATGCATATACCAAAAAAACAATTGTAGTAAAAGTATTTTGCCAATGGGCACAATGAGTCTACTCCCCTTTTAAATTATGTTCCTTCTTTAAATAAAATAGTAAATCCCAAAAGCATATAATTACAACTAATGACTTCCTCATGATACCAATTTTCAACAAAAAAAAATACAGGGACAGGTGTACAAATATCAATTGGACAAGTAACAAAAAAAAATAAATAAATAAAGTAATAGAGGTATACCGATTAATTTCAGAGTCACCATTGGTGACCTCAGACGAAGGAAAAACTTAGCTCAATGTCCAAAGTAGTGTTCCCTGGGTGGCTCGCCATCACAGTTAGGATGTCTGCAGTGCTGAGGCCAAAGGTTTGCAGCGAAGAAAAAAAAAACCCGACCTGGGGTTTAGCAACTTCTCTTGTTCGAACAATGTAAGTACGACACAGGTGTTTCCTGAAACCATACTGTAGCTCGAGCTACAGAGGTAACAATACTGTGGACTTACGAAGTATGATGCATCGTTAAACGACGCAGGTGTTTCCCAAAACCATAGTTCGAACGAACATTCGCAAACACTGTCGTTAAGTTGTGTAGTTCGAACTACAGCTCGTGAGCTGTATTTAGAAGCGTAGTTCCAGGTAAATACGTCAGCAATGATGGAAAATGCAGTCTAATAAGGGTATAGTCACCGTGTAAGTAAGAAATGTAATAATCTTTAATACATAATAACGAATAATTTAGCTCTACGATCACATATAATGTGAAGTTGTCTGAAAATGTAGTTTGAAACGTAATTGTTGTGTGGGTCTCTGGTCATAAGTACGGTAACTGTCTAATGAGCAATACGGACAAATCTCAGAGTGCAAAGTATTGTACAAATTAATAAAATAAAAAGAAACTATTAAAACCCAAAAATAACAATAATAATAAATCATTATCCCTTGTATGTGTATGTTTGAAGCACAGAACACTCGTGAGACCGGGGCGTCCGAGGACAGGGTTTATTAGCGACCAGAACCAGAAGGGGCGATCAAGAGGCGTAGTCGGGGCACGTTGCAGAAGGTCGATGAAGCCGGGGAAGTCAAGCCGATGGGGAGCACAGGATGCAGGGAGGGCGGACACGGGCTGGAGTAGAGGTTCCGGGGATTCAAGGAGTGGACACGACAGGGTGGGACTAGGGCTGCAGACAGGACAAGAAGAAGAATGCTCAGTAGATTGCATGAAGACAACAATACCTCGCATTGAGGTGAGTGAGGTGCCACCTTATATTACGGCCAGCTCATGTGCGACCGATCTCGCGGATTAGGAGGGTGGGTCCATCTGGCGGGGGCGTGGTCCGGACCTGACAGTGTACATATGTGTATTTGTAGCCCTAGACAAATTGCGAGGCACTCAGCAGGACAAATACCGCACAGATAGCTGGTGTCCAGCCTCGTAATGCGGGGCCCCACTTTTGACAGCAGGCTGTCAAACTGCCCCTTGTCCAGCCTGAAATACACCTGGAACCTGCCATCATCCAGACGCAACTCCTGCGCCAGCTGGTGATATTCCCCGTGCAACTGACACGCCTGGAGAATCAGGTGAACCCACTGCGATCTCTTACGTCTCCGTCACTGCAGGTAAATCAGTGCTGCACAAGCAACTACTTAGCGATTATCCATCGTGAGAAGGTAAATTTGAAAAGAAGCGCTACTCTATTTATAGGCAACATTTTCCCTCCAGAACGCTTGATTTTAAGCGGGAATGCAAATAACTGGCTCACAACAATATTTATTTGATAAATTATGTCCTATCAGGAGTCGGCACAAAGATATAAGCTACACGTTTGTTTGTGTTGCCGCCCCTTTAAAAAGTTCTCAGAGCCTGGCATTCTGAGTGGCCTTGTCCCCGCCCACTCTATGACATCAGAGAGCATCTCCGGCGTTGGCTAGGTTGCGTTCAGTGTGGCGGGAGCGACGGCTGGCGTCTTTGACGCTCGCAGTGTGAACGTAGCATTATTCACTGACAGCTGTCATTGCCATAATGGAAGAGTAGAATGACACTAAAGCGGTCAGATACGAATCCATGCCTTTGTACTTCGGAAAAGTCTTCTGTGATGTTTGGATATTACACACACCTGTCTAATCCAGTCAGCCACTAACATTCTGTAAGTGACAACGTCGGACCAGGACTTTGTAAGTGTTCGTAGTGTGATTGAAACACAATGAACTGCAATCAACGTAATTACAAATGGAGCGTCTTTCACAAAATGTATATATACGTACGTGTGTGTCTGTGTAATTATTTTATATTTTACACAGTTTGCGAGTTTTTGTATGCGACCGGCTGTGAAAGTAGTTTGTTAGTTGTTGCACGACTCGCCATGAGTCTGACTAATCAGCGCTGGAACCATTGTAGGTCGAACTACGGTAGGTTCGCCGTGAGTCTGACTAATCAGCACTGGAACCACTGTAGTTCGAACTACGGAAGTCGCAACTAACTAACATGGTTCGAACTACTGTGGTACGACGGTTTTGGGAAACAGTCGTTCGAATATTGGTTAGTTTGAAGTACCATAGTACGATGTATTGTTAATGCTATCTTCCGTCGGTGTTCGGGAAAGGCACCCCTGTATAGTAGTACAGTCACATACAAAAGTTGTCAATTACAAAAACAAAATACAATACCCCATTTCCTTTCACTGCACATAGGTAAGAAAAAAAAATAAAACCTAGGAAAAAATAATAAAAGATTGCCGTACACAGCCTCCAAGATGGCTGATTCACAAAAAAGGGTAACAGAAATGGCGCCGGTATACCCTCTACGATAAAGCACTAATCAAATAATAGTGTCATTTCGATTATGCACCTCAAACTACATCCATAATGTACAACACAATTATTATAATAATGAGATTATAACCGGCAAGCTATACTTAAACCAAAATTTAAAAAAATACTCACAACTGTAGTGAAACAAAGCAAAAGAACTCATCAATATTTTTAAATCCTTCTGACGGAACCTGGTTTGCTCTCTCCCTCAACACGAAAAGTGTCTGGCTCCGCCCCTTGCTGTCGTGAGTCTGTATTCGGATGGGATGCTCCAGTTGGCAGATTCACATCTTTGAAAATCGATCTACGATCGTCAGGATAACGGTTTTACCTGCTGAGCGGGGAAGGTCGGTGATAAAGTCCATTCCAATGTGGGACCAGGGTCTAGAGGGAACTGGGAGTGATTGTAAGAGACCCATGGGGCTAGAGTTGGACGTTTTTCATTTGGCGCATTCGGAACAACTTTCCACGAATGCCTGTTCCTGCTGTCGCCACCCGGGCCACCAATATCGCCAAGCGACAATATGCTGGGTAGCGTGATCCCGGGATGTCCCATGGCCGGGCTGGGACTGCAGCATTCTGGGGGGGACACTGAGATAGAGGGACCCGGTTCTCATTTTCTCGCCTAATGGTTTCCTCTAAACCCCAGGTAATGGAGGAGATGAAGCAAGAGGGATCAAGGACTGGATAGGTTTGCCCCATATTTTCCGGAGGGTCGAACTGTCGGGACAGAGCGTCAGCTTTAACATTTCGCTTTCCGGGTAAGTAACTCACCTTGAAGGAGAACTGGGCAAACCACTGCGCCCAGCGGGCTTGACGCGAGGTGAGTCGTTTGGCACTCTGCAGGTATTCTAAATTACAGTGATCGGTGAGCACCAGGAATGTGTGGCAGGCTCCCTCCAGACAATGCTTCCACTCTTCCAGGGCGAGCTTTATGGCTAGAAGTTCTCAATCTAGTAATTCCTTTCCGCGGAGGTTAACTTGCGAGAGAATTATGCGCAGGGATGCCTCTGTCCCGTCTCTGGATTCCGCTGGATCAGGATGGCTCCAACCCTGGCCTCTGAAGCATTTACTTCAACCTCGAAGGGGAGATCCGGTCGAGGTTGGGTGAGAACAGGTGCGGAACAGAAGGCACATTTAAGCAAGGAGAAGGCTCGTTCAGCCTTGGAAGTCCAGACTAGACGTGCAGGTGATCCTTAGGTGAGAGAGGTGAGGGGTGCCGCAATTTGACTGAAGTTCCTAATGGACTGTCTATAGAAATTGCCAAAGCACAGAAATCTCTGTAACTCCTTTAGAGTTCGGGGCGGTGGCCACTCACGGATCGCTGAGATCTTCTGTATGTCCATCGCCACCTCTCCGGGCTGAATGACGTACTCCAGGAACTTCACTTGGATCTGGTGAAACTTGCATTTCTCTCCTTTGACAAATAGGTGATGGTCTCGCAGTTGTTGGAGCACCTGTCTCACATGTTGCACATGGGTCTGCTTGGAAGGGGAATAGATTAGGATGTCATCAATATATACCAATACAAACTTGTGCAGCATATCCTGGAAGACATAATTCATGACAGACTGGAATATTGACGGGCTGTTAGCCAATTTGTACAGCATGACCAAATATTCGTACTGCCCCCTGGTGGTCACAAAGGAGGTTTTCCATTCATCTCCCGACCTGATCTGAACCAAGTTATAGGTGCTTCGGAGATCCAACTTAGTGAAGATCACGGCCTCCCGCAGGTGCTCTAAGGAAGAAGGGATTAAGGGGAGAGGTTCTCTTCTTTTTATTGAGACAGCGTTCAGCGCTCGGTAGTCCACTACAGGCCGCAATCCCCCATCCTACTTAATGAAGAAAAACCCTGCCGTTACCGGGGATGTGGAAGGTCGGATAATACCTTGTTTGAGACCATCCGTATGTACGTTTCCAAAGCCTCCTCTTCCTGTAGGAAGATGGGGTATAGCCGGCCCCGGGGTAAGACGGCTCCGTCCAGTAGTTCAATAGCGCAGTCGCAGTCTCTGTGAGGAGGGAGTCTGAAGGCGTTATCTTTACTAAACACATCCTTGAAATCCTGATATTCAGCTGGTATTATCTCGAGATTCTCCAGTTCTGGGCTTTCAATCTCCGTAGCCCGGCAAGGAAGAACCATACATTCCTGGAGACAGCTGTCAGACCAGGTGACTATATCGCCGGTCCGCCATTCGAGGCGAGGGTTGTGTCTCCGCAACCAGGAAAGACCCATTATCAGAGGATCTTTAGCCCGGGGTAGGACAAATACCTCTACCTTCTCAACATGAAAAGCTCCCACCTGAAGCACAAAGGGGTGAGTCCGGTGATGGATGGTCCCCTCGGTCATCCTCTCCCCCGTCACTCCCTGGACCGTGATGGGATAGGCTAATCTTCGAAGTGGGATGTTCAGCTGTTGTGCCACTCTTTGATCGATAAAATTACCGGCGGCTCCACTGTCCAGTAATGCCCTCACCAAACATGATTTCCCATTCCAACAGACTAAAACAGGTACCGCAAACTTGGATAATGAGGTGAGGGGTAACGAAGATACACCTACCGGTACCAGGCTATCCTCTCGGGGAGGTCGGATGGGGCAGCTGGAGATGGTATGACCTGGTCCACCACAATAGAGGTACATGCCCTCGGGGGCGTGACCGGTCAGGTGCAATCCAGCTACGGGCTGGCCGTCAGCTTATGGGAGTAGTAGGCGCAGGGATGGCTCTTCCCAGTCTGGAGGTCACGCTGTATCAGAATTGCCCCCACACCCGCCTTGTAAGCGTCGACCTCGACCTCAAAGGGGAGGTCGGGTCGGGGTTGGACGAGGATGGGCGCTGAGCAGAAGGCTGCCTTGAGAGCTGCAAACGCCACTGCCGCTTCCGGAGACCAAGGTAGGCAGGATGGTTATGTAGGCTGGGGGTTATGTAGGTGCAGCCATGGATAGCCCAGTATGAGAGGATCCTTAGCATGGGGAAGAACGTACACGGAGATCCTCTCGACATGGAGCGCTCCTACTTGAAGGGAGAAGGGACAGGTGCGGTACTGAACTGTCCCCTCTCTGATCTTCTCCCCAGTGATGCCTAGGACAGAGAGAGGCTGGGCGAGTTTCTGTAGGGGCAGGCCTAGATGCCTAGCCAGTGCTGCATCGATGAAACTACCCGCGGCCCCGCTGTCCACTAGTGCCTGGACAGTCTGCCGCCCTGGGGACCCAGAATGACTGGAACGGTTAACTGGGTTAGCATAGACATCATTCGTGATGGGCCACCTACCGGCAGAACGTCGTCCTCCCGGCGAGGTCTCACTGGGCAGGAGGCGATGGCATGCCCCGCCTCCCCACAGTACAGGCACAGACCTCCCTGGGTCCTTCTCCACCGTTCAGCCGTGGAAAAGGGGGATCTTCCCAGTTGCATGGGCTCGGAAGCGTCAAGGGGTGGAGTAGGAGGGGCTCGAGACGCCTCTGCTTGGTGGCGGTGGCGGTCCCGAACGGTGTTATCCAGACGGACCATGAGCCTGACGAACTCCTCGAAAGACACTGCCTCCCTATGGAAGGCGAGTTCATCTTGTAGCTCAGGGTTCAGACCCCTGCAGAAGATGGTAAGCAGGGAGTCCTCTGTCCACTAGAGCCTGGCGGCGATGATGCGGAATTCTAGGGAGAACTCCGCTGTCAACCGGTTCTCTTGACGGCAATCCAGCAGCCGCTCCCCTGGTCGCTGCCCTATGGCGGGGTGGTCGAACACCTCCAAAAGGGCTTGGTGAAAGTCCCAGGTTGAGTCAACGAGGGGACTCTGATTCGCCCAGAGAGCCGTAGCCCACTATTGTGCACGACCGGTAAGGAGGGAAAAGACGAATCCGACCTCCGCAGCCTGGCTGCGGAACATTTCCGGGTGTTCCTCAACGTAGATTCCGTATTGCATGAGGAATCCCTGACAGGTGTCAGGGTTTCTGTCATACCGCTCTGGCGGGGCGATCAGCGCAGAAGCTGACGGGCAGGGAGGAGAAGGCGGCAGAGGAACCTGGGTTGCCTGGGTAGCGAGAAGTTGTTCTATGGCTGCGAGGCGGCGCTCCAGATTCGTGGTGCTCGCTGGATCCATTACCTTTCGGCGACGTATTCTGTGGTGTCCCCGTGGAAAGAGAAACACGGATCCAGTTATGCGAGCCCAAGCCGGTTTTAATGGCAATAGGGAAGCAAAGGTACAAGACGGGAAATCCAATAAACATTGTTGAGGGTTGGAAAAGATGGTCGAAAGCCGGGGGGTCTGTCCTACACAGAGGCACAGGACATGAACACACAGGGAAGGGAGGACGCGATGTGCCGGTCTCGGCGGGGAAGGCAGGTCAGGTATGGGAGCGGGTCTGGGGAAGGAAAGGGATGAGGAGAACACACTAAGCTAACGGAAAAGGAGCAGGAAAGTGGGTAGACTTTCAGAGAAACACTGAAACGCCCGGTATGGCTCAAAAACATTTGGCTCAATACTTCGCAGCTAGCAAGCTGTCAGGTTCTCCTTTGTAGGATCGCTAATGAGGCATAATGCGGCGCATCTGGTGGGTGCCGCCCGTGTGGGCGTGACAATCTGTATTAGTGAAAAGTCCTTAATCGCTGATTGCAGTACTGTAAATTGTTGTATATTTTCAAAGATCTCTGTTTGTGTCACACTCTGTCACAAAGGGAGATCGGGATCCAAGTTTGCAGGGCGAAAGAGGCTTCAATAGGTTCAGCGCACCCGCTGTCTCGGTGGAATGTAGTGCAGTGGAAAACAGGTGTGCACTCTGCTTGTGCCGAGCCCCGATCTGGAGCAAGGTGGCCAAGGGTCATCTCCCTGAAGGGGTCCGAGGCTGAAGTACCGTAGGGGCGAGCTGGGTTCAAAGTCGTGGGGCAGGCAAGAAGGGCATTACCGGGGGAATCTGTCCGACGGGCAGGCACAGGACCGGGGCACAAAAGGAGCGGGGAACTGGAGTAGTCGGGCTCAACGGGAAGGGCTGGTCAAGGACGGGAGCGGGTCTAAGGAAGGAAGGCAAGCAGGTAAGGTAGGCACACAAGGAAGACGGATGAGGTACGGGTAAGCGGGTAGATACAAGACAGCAAAAACGCTCAGTACGGCAATGGAACATTAGCTCAATACTTTGCGAATTTGCAAAATTTGCGAATTTGCGACTGTCAACTATCTGTGTAATTATCTAATTGCTGGTTCGTAAGACTGCTATAACAACTTTTCAAACAGCCCCCTGTTGGACTTAGCTTTTAATCCTCCACATGAACTAAACTAAGTGTGCAATTATGGACAATAGTAGCATAAAAGCGACACATTCCTGAGCTGAGTATAAACCTGGTCTGAAACCTATATAATTTCTTTTTGCATTTGTCTAACCGTATGTGCAATTCTACTTGACAGAAGTATAGCTCAGACCATCCACCATGGGAAGGAAAGGGAACAGGGTGAGGAAAACACACTAGGCTGACAGAAAAGGAGCAGGAAATTCAGCCTTTTTATGCAGGTCCATGACCACAACAGAAGGGCAGTAGGCATGCAAAATCCTGTCTGTTGGTGGAAACTGTTTTTTCCGCAAATTTTCCAGGGTGTTGATAGCTCTTGAAACAGAAATGTGGTTCTGAAACGATAAGAAAACAATAATGTGATCTGTCAAAGCCACAGTGAAACATAAAAACCTCTTCACACAGATTTACCTAAAGACTGTGTCTTAAAAAAAGACACAGTTCAAGGCTCAACACAAGATGATCATCAAAGTTATGAAGTCCATTTTATCACTCTTAAATCTCTGAAAGTAGACTGAAATATCTAAATAATAATAATAATATTAATAATAAATATATATAAGAAACACTACGTAAAACAGTATTTAAGAATAATAGAATTTATTTCATACACTTTCAGCAATTCCAAGTGTTGTTACTATTTCGGCCTTATTTGTCAGATTCACTGGCATGCCCAACTTTGGACTGCTTGAGCAAAGGACACATGAAGTGTCTGCGGGAATTAAATCTGATGGGTAATCTGATGGTGGTTTTGTAGTTGTTGTGTCCTCTGGAAGACTTGCTGGATTTTTTTTTTCTTTCATAATTGTATTTCACTGCCCTCTTCAAGTCCTGTTCCTGTTTGGAATGTGAAGCTGTGTCAGGCTGTGAATCCAACTGTGTTCTGAACAAGTTTCTGTTAATTTGAAAGATGTGCCACTTTGCAATGTTCTTATGAGGGCATGACATACGTGGCATACAGTAGCACATGGACAATGTCATGTGTTGTTCTTCAGATTGAATGTAACCATCACTCTTCCAAGGCGACTGAAATGTTGTGGGTTCATGGATGGATAAACAAATATAAGACTTTGACCCACCAAGATCAACAAGGACAGAAAAGGGTGCTCGAGCTTTAAATGCTAGCCTCTCTCTTCAAGCATACTGCTGCAAAGAACTTGCATGCAACCATTTCATCCAAAACCCTTGCATGTAGAATCTCTTCCTCTGCTACTTCTGTGCAGTATTTCAGTGAACGAATGTGGTGGCACTCACTGAACACAAGACGACTCCTGCGTGCTAATAACTGATATTGCCAACATTCCTCCAGTCCGCACTATACCCCATGTTCATTGCCCTTAATTTTTTTTTGAACATGAATAGGTGTTGAAAATCCATGTCCTGACTTTCCAACTGCAGCAATACCATTTTTTACATCAACACAAACACTGCCAAAATGTGACTGCCTATTCACATCTTTTGGTGTGCATAAGTGCTTCCCAGTAATGTGAGTATGTAGATTCTTTTTATGCAACAGCAATGAACAGTGTGTACATTTCACCTTTATTGGTTTTCTGAATAAGGGCAGATGGGAAGGTTCTACTTCATTCTTTAGTTGAGGGCAACATTCATCCCCTTCAGGCTGTGGAGGTGAAGACTTTGCTTTTTGAGGCAATGGAATGGGAGGTAAGGCTGTCTGAAGTAAGCATGAGGGCTCAGTCTTTATGGTCACACCGCTGCACTTTTCCAGGTGCTCCACAAAAGTGTTTCTTTTAATCACT
>JAODKE010003973.1:0-13312 GCA_026779605.1 Mormyrus hasselquistii
TCATACCTTGTCCTAAGCATTCAACTATTTCACACTTTTCGGCAGCAGAGAGATCCTTTTTCTTTCCCATATTGCTTAAAAATTATGGTCTGCTTAATAATGTGGAACAACCTTCTTTAGTAGTTTTTCCTTTAATTGTGCTCACCTGGCAAATTAATCATCACAGGTGTTAAAGATTGATTTGAGTGACCCAAAGAGCCCTGAGACACAATACCATACATGGGTTTAATTGAAAATTTGGAACATGGTGTAGTTCAAGTTTAGAAACATTTGCAAGCATGGTTTCTAACGTTTCACATGATGTCTGGAAGAATCTGTATGAACTCAGTGTATACCGATCCTGTATTCTGCTTGCCACTTATATTTTAAATATGACCAATAAAGTTATGTCCAATTACATTTTTGTGGTGTTCTTGACTGTTTTCCTTTCTTAAACACCTAAATTACTAGTGTTTTGGTAATTAAAATTGCTTATTACTGATTACATAAAACATTACATTTTTGTGGAGGAAAAAAAACAGAATATGAAACATAAAATATACACAATATATACTTTGTTAATCAAATGTGTTTATGTCCACAATGCACTTAAAATGGTGAATGGGGGCGTGACAGACAGTGCAGACACAGGACTGACAAAGACCGATAACGTGACGTCTTTGCGCGTCATTGCGTCTTTGTTGTTTTGTTCGCACGTGGGTCAGTTCAGTATAGTGAACTGTTCACATTGAAATCTGATATTGCCCATATTAAAAAGAGTAATGTGAACAGGCAAACAAAAAATCCGATCTGAGTGGGAAATCCGAATTGAGCATTAAGGCCTGCAGTGTGAACGTAGCCATAGCCCCACCCGTTCTGATGTCCAGGAGGAAAAAGATGGAGAGAACAACGTAAAAAAATGGCATCATCTGGGCACAGAGGTGGGTAATTCAAAGTCTAGAGAGTAAAAGTCTAGAACAAGATTTTTGCCAGACAGCAAGAGAAAAAAGTCCAATGCAGTGGGTGAAATTGTTCCTCCACGATGCTGCTACCTCTGCGAACGCAACGGTTATGGTAAATGTGTCTCAGGGGAGGTAAAGGCACCCCAGTGACTTTCTCACTATCCGCTGCAGTGTGTTGCAGTGTGAAACCTTGCAGTTCTTGTACCAGACAATGATGCAACTGGACAGCAGGTTCCCCTATAGATCTGAAGGGGAAGCCTCGCTCTCTTTAGTTTCTTTAAAAAGTGTAGATGCTGCTGCAATCTCTTGGGCAGGGGAGGCTGTATTTAGGGATCAAGTAAGGCTGTCCATGATGTGGGCACCCAGAAAACTGGTGCTTTTGATGTTCCCTACAGTGGCGCTGTCAACGGTGAGAGGCGGATGGACAGTGTTTGTTTTCCTGAAGTCAGTTATCACCTCTTTTGCCTTATCTACATTAAGAGAGATCGCATTTGCACCTGGCAGCAAGTCTTGCCACTTTCTCCAATCAGGCGTGTCGTCTGCAAATTTGACGATGTGGTTGGAGCTGAACTTTGCTGAGCGTTCATGAGTGACTAGTGCAAAGAGCAGAGGGCTGAGAGTGTCTCTTCTCTTTTCTAAACGGTAATAATTACTTTAACTGCTGCAGTCAACTTCCTCTAACGGCTACTATCTCTGTTCTGCCCACGCTAAATGTACACTTATTCTCATCAGCATGTTTTTCACATTTCTTGATTATTCCACAAAAGAAGGACTTCCTCAGCTGAGAGGTGGGAGTCAGACAGCTCCCTCCGGAGGCTTGGCAAGCTCATCTGCATGGCTAGTTTGCCTTTTGAGAATATGTCAGATGGCTGCTGGTCAAACATGTAGGATGCGGCCGACAGCCAAGTATGTCCCCATGGAAAAGCATCGGGAATGAGATGGTCAGCATTCGTGTGGTGCTTGTGAACTCAGCTCGTGTGTTCTTCAGGCTTTAGCTGACGACTGGCACGTGGGGGGCGGAGCTCCCAAACCCAGAGGGAGAAACTGTATATGTCAAAGGATATTACTATATGGAAAATAAATAAATCAACCAACCAGTGTGGACTTTTATACTGACATATAAACACACATGCTCATCCACAATCATACATGTTGATGTATGTATATACACCAGATTATACACAATGATATATGCACAATCATAGATACACAGATACATACACCCCTAGAAGGAGTCCCACTCATACACAATCATACATGTAGATGATCTGGGTGAACTGGATCTGGGCGGCTCAAGGATTTGTTGTTGATTTGTTTGCTGTGGGCAAGTGTGTTGAAGGTCTTGGGTTTAAAACTGTACTGACTGAGCCAAGGCCATGAGTGACTGTGGGGAAGGACCCTGTGCCCATGTTCAGAAGACTGCCAGTTCGACTCCTGTGACCAGTCATGTGACGCTACCTTACGCCCTTGAGCAAGGCCCTTACCCCAATTGCTCCAGGGAGACTGGTCGACCATGTGCTGTGACCCCAAAAATAGCCCACACCTCTGTACGTGTCTCATGGAGAGCAAGATGGGGTGGATGAAAACAATTTCCTCAGAACGCGCAATAAAGTATCATTATTTCATATTAAAGAATATTTAATAAGTTTAATAAAAGCCACTATACCTCACAAAGAGGTCCCTCATGGCTTTTCCAGCATTTACCACCCTTGTGAAAACATCAAGGTCTGCCTGTTCTCTAGCCCCTGCCACAGGAAGTATTCAGTGTTTATCTGAAGTGGACCATGCTTATGTTAGGTCCTGATTTCTTTTGATCAGTGAAACTTGATGCTCTCACCATCTGTGGAGTCAACAAATGACAAGGTTTTAGAGGGGAATTTATTCTGGCACTGGACGGTATCTACTGATGGATAAGGACACAGGCATTCAGGGAGCATGGACTGCCTGGCAAATGAACATGCTGTGCGCTGCGATTCCTTCAAAAAAATCTTTGGAACTTTTGTCCGGACATCTTGCAGACATTTTGCGTGTCTTTCAAAAACAAAGACTTACTTCTGGAAGTATTTTGGTGGCAGTACAGAGAGAACCACCACAAAGACTGCGTTAGTTTAATTTAAATTTAAGTTTTACAGACATCATAATTATTTCTTTTATATAGAGTGTTAAATATCTTCCATGGATATGTTATTCATAGTGGCTTTCACTTAACCTTTCACCTACAGTCGGCAAGTAAAACTGTCAACTAGTTACCTGATCTAATTATATAAGCAAAATGCTGGTTCCAGATTCACTTCCATGAATCTATGTAGGATCATTGTCTTTTTAGTTATTGTTGAAACAAAAACCCCTTTTTACTGCCAGGTAGACGACTCCTACCTAGAACAGCCACAAAGCTGCTACGTACTTGTCTCTGTATGCATTCGAAGCTATAAAACTTCCTTCCATCCATCCATCCCTCCATCCATCCATCCATCCGTCCATCCATCCATCTTCTAATTACTTATCCCATACAGACTTATGAGATTTACTATTTCAAAAATTAACTGTGAGTTCTGAAAATATTAGCCATTAGACTTTCATTTTCCTTCTCCTCTAATTAAGGTACCAGCAGCAGCTACAGACCTCCATCCACCGTTGCCCCAGGCCCGTAACACAGGCCATTCCGCATACATGCTGCTGCACATGTGACAGCGCCTCTTTGGTGACTTGGTGGAGCTTCGCCTCAAGGACCCCTCTCCAGAGCAGACATTGGGTAAGACAGTCCTCTCCATCACTATTGTCCAATAAGACATTTACCCAAATTTTTGCGGTTTACAATATGTGACACTGTATAGAATGTTCACTGAGATTATCCATTAGTATCAAGGCTTTCCTTGTCTAAAGATCTCATGTAATGAAAATCGAATAAATCTGTTACCTATAACTGCATGAAAAACTATAACGAGAATCAACACTCAACTTTAACCTCAATAACATGACACAATTACACACATAATGCCGCCTTCACCTTCAGCAGTACTAAAACTGCAGACACAATGAAACCGTTTCAAACTGCAAAGTATCAAGCCATCACCTTTAACTGTATTGAAAGACAGCTAAGTTACTAAAGGTAATCCTTAATCTTTAACAACAATAAAATTATTAGGTCTTGCTTTTTAACTCAACTAAAAAGACAGACTAACATAACAGTCAAGCCATTGCTTTACTGTACAAAATCTATAAACATATCACAGCCTTACGCTTTAACTCTTGGCATGACAGAGTCCTTTCAATCTGATCAAATATAGACCAGCTATTGGGACAAGTGAGCTTGGGCAGTGATCTAGTGCAGCTCTAGTAAAGAAATGCCTGAGCCCTGCATTAATGACGTTTAACAGTGTCTGTTGTGCTGATAACACACAGTTAGCTGGGACGTGCACTAAAGTCGTATAAACATTGGCTTCTCTTTCCCTCCATTCTCTAACCTTCTAAAAGGCTGCATTATGTTGCAAGGAATGGAGGATGACTGCTCTTTGGCACCATTCCTTGGAAAAACATCATACATTTATATCAAAATTACTACAAGGATTTTGTAGAACAAGGGTGTACCATTGTGTTACTGCAAATCTGAATGCAATGTTAGAAAACTGTAAAGCGCTATTTTTTAATATAATTAGACTGTATGGCTGGTAGACAGTTTCACTTGGCAACAGAACGTGAAATGTAAAATGCAATCCATAGCAAGGAGATTCTAGCAATGGTTCCAGAATGTTCTGACAGTCCACATACACTCATTCCTAAAACATCCTCTTCTTCAAAGATGATGTCTATAAATATACAGATAAACAGAGTTTCACTGCAGATGCAGCCCAGTTTAGACATGACAGATGTATTCTTTCATGGGTGCGTGAGAATGCATGTTTGTAAGATTGTGTGTCACTATGTAAGAGCGAATGTTTTAAAAAAATAATAAAACAAATGCCAAAAGTAAATTCAACCTGCTTGGGTCAGAGGACACTAAAACTATAGCAATACTTACCATGTAAACATGTAAGTTTTTCTTACTGTGTGCCAGAATGTGTATATAAAGCTGACTATTTGGACGTTAATTTTGTGCATATACAGCCCAGCCCCAATGTGTTAAAGTATAATTAAAAATATGTTGACAGTAAATACAAAGAACGCAGATTTACAGGTTGCTTGTTATAAAAAGTCCGAGTGGCCTCCTCACATGCAGGCCAGCTCCCGCCACGCGTTCAGCCCAAAGCCCACCCTGCCCCTCACCCACCTCTGCCCAGGTCCATCTCTGTGCAGCTGTGCTTGGGGTTGCTGTGTATTCGGCATTTGTAGATGGCTCCCGGGCTCCGCACAGAGCCACTGAAGGTCGAGTTAGCCTTTGGGGCTCCCACCAGCACCCTGCAGAGGTGGACGGGATGCAGAATCAGTGATGCCCTCCAAGAATGTTACGGTCCGTCTCCCCATCTGCCGAAATCCGCAGCTGGCTTCATTACTGCTGCCTCTTCCACCATTTCGTATCTCCCTATTTACCTGAAAGTGCCTAACTACCGAGTCTATGCCAAAAGCAGCATTTTCCGCAAATTACTGTTACTTCCTCTTTCATACTGAGCTGTTCTACTGATTGGCAGTCATTGGCAACGATTTGGTCGGAGTGTAGTTTAAGTGGCAACATTACAAGGTCCACCGTGTACTTCTCATGAATGAGAACCACACGACTGACTCATGACCTTTTGTCATGGTTTTACAGACCAGCTAATCTTTAAAGAGCACCAAAAGCAGCTGAATACAATAACTATAACTGTTCCCCTGAATCTATATTAAGTTCAGTATCCAGTATGAGTTCAAATAATTAACATTTGAGTATACTGAGCCCCCATAAACAATGGCACACTGAGGATACTGTATACTGAGCCCCCATAAACAATGGCACACTGAGGATACTGTATACTGAGCCCCCATAAACAATGGCACACTGAGGATACTGTATACTGAGCCCCCATAAACAATGGTACACTGAGTATACTGAACCAACATAACCAACAGTTTCCTGAGTAATTCTGAATATTATCTAAAATATTATCCATTTCGCGCACTTTCTACAGAGATTACTGAATACAGAAGAAAGCTATGTCATTTCGGATATATTCCCAAAACCTAAACACAAACACCTGAGTGCCAACCAATAGGGTCATCAAGCAGCACTTTGGCCATAATAAGTCAGGAGTAGTGAGCCAAGCCTCCGGTGGCTGGACTGGGTATGCACACAGCACAAATACAACATATCACAGTGAAGGCACAGAAAGCAACACACACATGTACATATATATGCAGTATCCTCAGTACTATGCATAGGGCCATCGTGCCTGGGTATGCAGTTGTATTACTAACAAAGATTGTGACCACAAAAACATATTATATTCTGATATATACCAGTACCCAACAAGATTCCACTTTGGATTTATATTACTGATTCATTGCTAATATTAAAGCAGTCCATATAAACTTGCTGTAAAAAACATTTTGATTATGTCCTGCATATTAGAATTTAGTGATTATCATTGTTGACACACCACAGCACAGAGTGCACAACAACTAAATGTGCCCTCTGCATTCAACTCATTTGTGCCAAATGTGACAATACTGTAGCAGGGGGCAGCTAATTCAGCGCCCGGGGAGCAGTACCTTGCTGGTCGGGGATTCAAACCAGCAATCTTTCCATTACAAGTGCTTCCCTAACCATTAAGACACCACTTGGAGTAACCTGGGCTATACGAAATAATTCAGATGAGGCTTTAGCAGTACAGACTCAGCATGATATCAGCGTGACATAAATCGCTACCTTTCAGTTTTTACTGCAAGTCACTTTGGATAAAAGTGCCAGCTAAATGTAAATATGTTGTAACTTAAATCTCAAACATTTTCCTTTTTAAATTAAATTAAATTAAATTAAATTAAATTTTCATCAATTTAATTACCACTCATTCCTTTGCACATGAAATAACCATTTACCACACAGGGACTGGCTGACCTATTAGGACAGGGCTATTCAACTCACGATCCTCAAGGGTCAAGCCCTGAAGATTTTCTAGCCTTCCTTTACCTGTGACCTGGGCGTGTAGCCTCTGACTAATCAGAATCAGTAATTATTAAACTAACTACCTGGGAGAACTGAAAACAAGGCCTGGATTTGGAAATCCATGTAACAGGGTTTGCACATTAAATGAACAGCATTGAGACAGTGATCATAATGCATTACACTCTCCTTATCATCTATTCACAAAACACGTTTCCATTTTAATGATAAACACATGTACACTTCAGGTTCTAATTTGATCCTGTTTACGCAGAAATCATGTCTTAAAGAGGCAATATTTAAAACAGTATACATGACTGCCGACTTTTATAGGGACATTTAAAATCGACAGCATGAAATGGCACCGACCCAAACACTCACTATTAGGAGATTTACAGGATCACATGGACAGAAATGCAGAGCTTGTCAGCTGCCTGGTGCATTTTACTACCTACAGAGGGCGTAGAAAAGAATCACCCAAAATATTCCCATCTTTATAGCCTTAAATGAAAAAACACACAAACAATATTTTTCCCAGCTTAACATAATGTAATCTATAACATCCAACTGAAACATCTCACAGCTACAGAAGAATTATTAAATCAAAAAACAAAAGATCACCCCTCAATGTCAATATTTTGTTGAACCACACTTTTGCTATAATGACTGCCTTGAGTCTGTGTACTTCTCTATCGACTTTACATATCTAGATAGAGCGATATTTGCCCACTCTTCTGTATAGAACTGTTCAAGTTCGGTTAAATTGGATGGTGAGTTTTGGTGGCCTGCTATCTTCAGGTCTGGGGTCTGACTGGGCCACACAAGGACATTCACTGTTTTCTCCTTCAGCCACCGTGTCGTCAGTTTTGCTGTGTGCTTCGGGTCATTGTCACATTCAAAGGTGAACATTCTGCCCATCCTCAATTTTCTGGCAGAGGGTAGCAGGTTTTCCCTGAAGAATGTGGTGCTATTTTGCCCCATCCATTGTTCCTTCTACCCTAACGAGAGCCCCAGGCCCTGCGGCAGAGAAACCCCCCCACAACAGAATGCTGCCACCACCAGCTTTCCTATAGGTATGGCGTGTTGTGGATGCTGATTTCCGTCAGGTGCACCATTTGGTACTGAGGCCTTTGAGTGCCATCCAATGGGGTCATGAAGCGGCACATCTGACCATAAGACCTTTTCCCACCTGGTATCAGAATCTTCCAGCCGCATTCTGGCAAAGCTCAAACGAGCCTTAATGCGGATTTTCTTGAGAAGAGGCTTTTTCCTTGCGACCCTCCCGAACAGGCCACAATTGTGGAGCGCTTGTGATACTGTTGTCACATAATAACTCTGCCATAAAATCCTGTAGCTCCTTCAAAATGGCCATTGGTCTCTTGGTAGTCTCTCTTGCCAGTTTCCCCCTTACTATTCCATCCGGTTTAGAAGGACGAACGGATCCAGGGAGGGTCCCAGTTGTACGAAACACTTGCCACTTCTTTATTATGGACTTTATTGTCCTCCTTGGGATTGATAAAGCCTTTGAGATTTTTTTTGTATCCATCTGCTGCCTTATATCTGTCTATAACTCTATCCCTGAGATCTTCTGAAAGTGGCCTGCCATCCATAGTCAGTTGTTTGCTGTCAGTTGCACTACAGCAAAAACAGCTCCAGGAAGAGCTGTTTTTATGCTTCACTAATCACACTGATTACAATTGATCACAGGTGGAAGCCAGTAGCCATGGCCTGCAATGGAAATGGCAGTTACATACTTACACCTGATTGAGTTTACAAATATTGTTGGGGGTGTGATCCTTTATTAATCTCAGTATTTCTTGTTTTTTTATTTTTTACAATTCTTCAGAACTGCAGCTGAGATGTTTTTCACTTGGATGTTATAGATGGATGTTTTATTAAAGGTTGTAAATTTTAAAATGGGAATATTTCAAAGCCGGTGATTCTTTTCTATACCTACTGTGTAAGCCATCTCCAATCACGTTTGAACACCAGCTCTGAAAGTGCATTTTTATTTTTGATCTTTTGTGTGGGATCAATTTTAAAGTGTTACAGGGATCTGCAGATAGACCTCCCTACAGCTGCGGCTAAACTCAGAGCCGGGGTGTGCCGACACAAACGCGCCTGCTAGGCGCGTCGCTTTCATGAAATTCTGGCACGGCAAGTTTTGATGGGAGCATTTGAACTTCCCTCGGTGATGTAAACTATGAGCTCACCGAAGTGAAGGATAGTCTATTTAACTGCAGTGCGCTCATTTACATGAACTGGGCCAAAACCCGTCTCTCCTCCCCCATTAAGAAACCTCAGTGAATAAATATGTGTGCAAAAAGCAAAATCAAATCCGAGCTCACTGTTAAACTGATGATAATTCTTCACCTAACACTTTCCACTGATTTTCCCTAAATGTGATCGTGATTAAACTTTTGTGGGGGAAATCAATCAAAAAGAGCTTGTACTGGGCACGTCGCGAATCATCTGTGGTGCAAGATAAAGCGCTGATGCGGCTCTGAACTTCGTGCAAAGTTTACGATGACCGCAGGCCACAAGCGTGGGTGACCCGCAGCTTAAGCGCCCTACCCCCGTGCATTCACTACTGTTCTTATGGGGATATATGCGTTATCCTTATAAAAAGCCTTACTATGGCCTAAAGCAGCCCGGTTGTGACTAATTCAATTGCACAAAAATCAGATGACTTAACACGAGATAATTGAAATATTTAAGTCCTGGACCGGTATGGGTCAGATCCCTATAGAAGTGCATTTCCCCACTGTTTGAATTTAAAGTTAAACTTGCATTACTTACCAGCGGCTATCGTCGTAGTGGTGCTGTAGGACGGAAAACCCGAAGAACGCCCCTTCTGGTCCGCGGAACACTATCG
This sequence comes from Mormyrus hasselquistii, assembly GCA_026779605.1. NCBI lineage: Eukaryota > Metazoa > Chordata > Actinopteri > Osteoglossiformes > Mormyridae > Mormyrus > Mormyrus hasselquistii. Next base: position 9,887 of record JAODKE010003973.1, read on the forward strand.
GGTGCTCGGTGTCGATGTTATAAGAGTGAACCGCAGAAACCGATAAAACTAGGAAAATTACATCCAAAACACCTCTCTTACTTCGGGAGACAGTCTGAACCTTTCCGGGGTGCATCCTTGATACCCAAGTATAAGAAAATAGGTGTGAAATGCTGGCGGCAAATTGTTTAAATAGTTGCATAGACCACTAACAAGAAAAATCCGAGTAAGCAGTTCGAAGCAACAAATAAAATGGAAATATTCAGTGGAAAAATAAGCTTAGAGATGAGGAGGTTGAAAAAATAACGGACCAAGATCTCGCTCCTCGGAGCGCTGAACTAATCACTGGCCAGCGCTGTAGGCAGTATGTGCGCCGATAGTAAGGCGTGTGCTGTCACAGTCGGGCATCGCATTTCACGTCGTGAAAGAAAGCGGCCAGGGTGCGAAAGACACTGCCCCCTAGCGGAGCCTCTCGGTTAGCGTTTCGCGAGAGATGGGTGCTGTCGGCATTTCTACGTTTTTCTGCGTCCTTTCTAGTGACCGAGAAATTAGTCAAATTGACGAAAATAAATTCTATTGTAAAATTGATCCTACCATTTTTAAATTACAGTAAATTTATACAATGTTGTAAATGGGGGATGCCACTATACAAATCATATTGTTTTTATTTATATGTGCAACGAACAAGACCGAGAATAAATGAGCCACGATTTTTCCATGTAGATAAGATAATAAGGAATATTAATTTACTAACTTGCTACTAAGAGGCTGAAGGAGGCCCCTATAAGTGGGCTATTCTATGAAACATAGCAGATGTTCTTGTAAACAATGGTAATCACCTTTGTGTTTGGATTCTGATTTCGTAAGAAAAATGTTCAGTTTATTACACAGAGTTGTGCGCATGGTTGGCAGCTTTAACATCTGTAGGGAGTTACTAGTATTAGATAACGCAACATATACTCATTTAAACTGACAGATGCAAAATAAACAGAAACTTATCACAATAGAGAAAACAATTTAAAGCGATATGCTAGCTTTGTACTCCATGCCATCCATCCATTTATCCCATACATGGTGCAAATTTCTAGCCATAGACAATAATAATAATAATAATAATAATAACAAAATGATTTTTATTATTATTGTCATTATTATTATTATTATTATTAATAATAATAATAATAATAATAATAATATCTGGGTTTCCCTCCTGAGACTGCTGCCCCCGCGACCCGACCTCGGATAAGCGGGAGATAATGGATGGATGGATGAATAATAATAATAATAATAAACATGATTGCGAGGTACCAAGCTCCTTTTTTAATACAGACTTTGATCGCTTTACTGTCAAATTATGGTTCCAGGCGAAATTCGCTCCCAAATATTATTTTGTGTAATCGCGCGTTTTTATACGAAGTTGTAAGAAAAATTAGATTAAACATGCCTGTATGGAGGGCCGTATTTGCCTTTTCGGGAACCATAGGGAAAGCTTTACTTGGGATGTCCCTCACCAAGAAAGACAAGGGAGACGAAGGTGCTGGTGGTGGACATCCAGCGTAACAGGGAGCCCCTGAGACTGGTCACCATGCAGGGGGAGGAAGTAGAGGTGGTGCGGCAGATTGGACTGGGTGGACAAGTGAGTGGCACTGGTCAAAAAGACTAGAGAAGACTCTCGTTTCTGAGGAGGCTCCAGTCTTTTGATGAAGTGTAAAAAGCTGCGGAGTATGTTTCATCAGCTTATGGTGGCTTTTCTACGCTGAGACCAACTGGTGAAGAGGCATCAGTTCAGGACAAACACAGATTCAGAGTTGCAGTGGTCTGCAGCACTGACAGCCATCTATTGGGAGTTGTTGAAAGCCATGAAAGCTGTAAGGTGATGTGGCTGACACATCTCTGCAGTGGTAGGTAAAGTACCTGTGGACTAGCAAACAGTTTTGAGCGTGGACCTAGAGTACACACATCTTTACACATAGAAAGGTACTATTTCTTCGGCAATAATAGATGTACAGACTCTTACTTAATTAGAAAACACGATAGACAATTAAAATGATCTAGTTATGTTCACACAAAGTATGTGCAGGCAGGTAATGCTAATGACAAACCAGAAGTGACCCTGAGGTGGTGCTTAAGCTGCCCTCTGGTACAGACAGACCATCTGTGGGCCGCATTTTTTCTTTCTTGGTCTTTTTCTTCCTTATTTCTCCTGCCGTTCTCCTTGCAGGTGACCCAGCATTAACTGCATGTCACAGGTCCCCATACTGGGTCCTTCTCTTTGACAGGCTGCTGCTAAAGTTGACACACAATACCTATTTTTTCAGTTTTCCTATTACATCCAACAAAACTTTCACCTCATTCTTAGGTGAAATTTCATGGCTTCTCCATTTTTTTTTAATTTTATTTAAAACTGTTCCTTAACAGCAAAATAGTTACAAAATAGCAATAGAAAAATGTATTAAACAGCATCAGCTGGGTTTTATGTCTCTTGATGGTTCCTTACTATGGTTTATTGAGTTAGTGTTATGAAAGTAATATTTAGAATGTGTAGCATTCATCGACGTTTCCTACATATGGCAGTTGTCTTGTGTACTGACCACTCGTATCACACTTTGATCAATGAGACTATGAGGCATCATACCGCTCAGCTTGCAAACAGCAAATATTGTGTCTGCAACAGTTGCCAGGCAGCTAAGCATTAGAATGGATGAGACTTGTTAAATGATTTTAAATGTAGCATGGTGGTTGCTGCCAGATGTGGTGAGTCTAGCGTCTCGGAAACGGCGGCACTCCTGGGATTTTCATATACTAAAGTGTCTAAGGTTTGCAGCGAGTTGTGTGATGAACACAAAACAACCAGTGACTGGCAATTCTGTGGTGAAAACACCTTACTAATGAGCGCGGTCACAGGAAAACTGCCAAACTTGTTAAAACTAACAGGAAGGCCACAAGTGTTCAGCATTGGGTTTCAAAAAGGCTTCAGCAAACATGCAAATGCTCAGCCCTTTACATGGTTTTGGAAATAAGAGTTTCACCAGCTACTGTGCAGTGGTATGCAAAAAAGCCGCTGAGGGCTCTTTGTTTTTGGATATTTTTTTTATTTGTGCAGGTGCCCAATTTCCAGGACATGTTACTCGACAGCATGTGGAGCAAATAAAATTTAGCTCAAACCTAGAGTCTAATTCCTAATAGAGTTCAGAAGTCAGTATTGCTGTAGGACTCCTGAACTAGTTTGACTTCATTATCAGTGATGGACACACTGTGAATCATGCTGCTATTGTAACATGCTAACCCAGGGTAATGTCAGCATACCACCACAAAGGACAGACCACATCTAGCAGGAGTAACTGGATGCAAGAGGAAGCTGTCTGAAGGCTTGTCTGGGCACTAACCCAGATTGTATCCAGAAAACATAAAACCGCTGCCACCAAACTCAGTGCAAAATCAAATCCG
>JAODKE010003974.1:0-13306 GCA_026779605.1 Mormyrus hasselquistii
AAGATTTTAACAACTCTGAGCTATTAGTTAAGTTCTCCCCAAACGAGCTTGATGGGCTGAATGGCCTCCTCTCATTTGTATAGTTCTTATGTTCTTATGTTCCTGCTAGTGTAGTGGAAGCTAAAACCCTGGGTTCTTTTAAATCAGAGCTAGATAAGATTTTAACAACTCTGAGCTATTAGTTAAGTTCTCTCCAAATGAGCTTGATGGGCCGAATGGCCTCCTCTCATTTGTAATTTTCTTATGTTCTTATGTACATCACACATGATAAACTGTAAAAAACATACAAATTTTGGTGTAATTATACGTACGATTTTACATATCTGTACATACATCTATTACTAGACAGTAATCAGGTAATGGGGAAATTTCACAAACTGAATTCTATGTATAATGTTGTGTGTTTAATTTACTCCTAAAATTTGATGCAGGCAGATTTACTTGAGGAGGACACTTACGTTGTCAGTTTAGGATGTTCTTCCCCTCTGTGACATACATCTTCAAGAAATGAAAGCATTCTTGAGCACACAATGTTATGGTAACAGCAGACATTAAGTCACTGGAGAACTTTTCAATTTTGCTCTGATCTGTGGGAAGATTCCAGGATCCAGAGCCCTCAGCTTTGACCAGAAATTGTTGTCCGTCAAGACTCCTAAACTCCAACTTTTCCTGTTCCATCATCATCCATTCTCTGCCAGTCTCTGGAGGGTGTGAAATCCAGACATGATACATAAAATCCCATTTAACTAAGCATTTCATTTCACAATAAAAACCCCATTCCAACCCCATTATAAAACAATTACCCAGTATGTACCTATGGTTACACTGTGGTGAAGTACATGGACTTGTACCAGTAGGCTGGGATAAAATCCTCTGGTCAGTCCTCTTGGTGACTTAAGTAGCCACTTAGGACACCAGCTTTTGAGGGGGTCCTGACTTTCCAGCCAATTTAACTTTACCTCAGACAGGGGGTACTGGTGAGGTACTGACTACAATAGATGCTGTGACCAAATTATCAGGTACACCTACCTGATATGAGGAAGGACCCCATTTTGCCCCCTGGACCTCTATGAGGTTCGATGACTTGCATCTTCAGAGATGCCTGTATGCATAACCACTGGACATCCTGGTTTTTTAATCATTCTGGGCATTTTCTTCTCACCTCTCTCATTACTGGGTGGGTAAGATTTATATACCCATTGAACTAATGACCAGATTATTATTCCGTGCATTTCCTGCACCCGCTTTTCTTATTCAGGGGTACAGAGGTCTGGAGTCTATCTTGGAAACTATGGGCGCAAGTTAGGGAACAACCTAGGGAACAACCCAGGGAACAACCTAGGGAACAACCCAGGGAACAACCCCGGGAACAACCCCAGATGGGCTGCCAACCCATTGCAGGGCATATTCACACACCATTTACACAAACACATTCACACCTACGGACAACTTGGTAACTCCAAATCATCTTAGCACGTTTTAGAACTGTGGGGGGAAACCAGATTGGCCAGATTATTAATGTTATTTTGTTGATCCCAGAAGGGTGGCTTTTTCTGAGATGCAGGAATCACCATGTCTGCCACAGACACTCACACCTCAGCCTTACTGCAGGACTGGGCACATCTGTGCCGATGTTATCCTTTTGACCTTATTTATATGTTCCTTATATTCATTTGCTGTTTGGAGCTGCAGCCTATTTCTCATATGCAGACAACACACATATGTGTCCAGGACCACACCCACTGAAGCTGAGCAGATAGTGTGGATGTAGATCTGAGCTGAGGCTACATCTGTTACAGTTAACACTTTACTTGATGGGGCACAAATAATATATTATGCTATTATGTATTAATTAACCAAAGTCATAGTTAGATACTGATCTCATGTTGCTGTTCATTAATGAATCGTGACTCATATTTTATCTCAAGCAGTTACTATATTTGTTACTATATCTGTTAATTCTGTAAACCTTTGTGAAGTACTGAAGGAACAAGTCATGAATAACAAGTGAAATAATGATCTTATGTTCATCATTAATGAATGATGATGCATCTTTTATCTCAAGTAGATACTATACTTGTTTATGATTCATACTTCAATAGTAAGAGTCATTACTGTTACTAATAGTTATAACTAAATATTTGTGCCCCACTATCTAGAGCATTACCCAGTTGAATTGTTTGTGTGGTATACGGTTTTAAACAGTATGCCTACATGTGAAGTAAACAGCACAAATCTACTCTCTAGTATATAAATATATAAAGTATAACGCTATAATGGGTTATATAGCCTAATCGGGGGAATATTAAATCAGTATTTGGTAGTATTTGGTTGTCTCTGTGCCGCTGTGCCAGTGACCACTTGACCCCTTACAGATGCTTTGCCGATGGATTTTCAAGTATTGCAGAGACATCCTGCTTATGCATGCGTGCTGTCTGGGTAATAATAGATACTTTTATTCCCCATGGGGAAACTGTCACCCAAGGAGCTGGGGTTAAGGGCCTTGCTCAAAGAGCCACAGACATGCTGAGGCTGGGTTTGAACCATCAACCTTGTGATTACAAGCACACAGGCTTAGCCGACTGACTCACGCAATGATGCAGCCGCTGCCTGTATATTAACACTATAACTGCTGTTTCCCATGCCAATGAACCTCAAATGACTTTAACCACCAAGCATGACGTACTCCAGCGTATGCAGCCCTTTTGTTTGCGCTAATGTACCGTTAGTGTTGATACTAGCAGCGAATCTGACACCCTGAACCCAAAAGCCATGATGTTCTGCACAGAGCAGCCGCTCGGTCCTGACATCGAAAGCTGAAACGCTTTCAAACGCAGTTGGTATTTTATAAAATGTGGATGAATAGATGCAGTTTAATAGTGAATACATGTTTATCGCAGTTCCAGGTTTTTAATGTTCTTTTTTATCCAAATCAGGCGAAACAAAAAAAAAAAGTACTTTTTCAGGGTTCGTCAACTCTTATGCATCTGGGGTGACACTTTCAAACTCTTGCGCTTGTGCAAGAAATCTTACAGCAATAATAGCATATGGCATATTATTCCATCATAAAACTAGGCAGGCTACATCAAGGGTTTGCAAAGCCTACAGACTATTTACAAGGTAATAAAACTGTTACATACATGTAAATGCATGTGCAGACTTGTCTCAAATTTAAAATCTCACTCCAGCCAGCTGACTAAAGTTGGCTGTCACGCCCAGCTCCGTACAATCCTCCTGTGTGCCACACCCACCTCTTTACCTCGTGTTTATGCCCGATTGTTCCCACCTGTTGCTCGTTGAGTTCAGCTTGTCATGTGTATTTAGTCCGTGTCTAAGTCTGTATTCCCCAGACTTGTCATTGTAATGTCTCGTGTGTGTTACCCGTATCCATTAAAAGCCCTTGGTACCCGTTCTCCTGCCTGCCAGCCAGCTTCCTTGCTCACCTACTCGTCCCCGGTCAGACGTGACAGAATGACAAGTCTCCAAGAAGACGCACTGCAGCAGGGCGAGGATCTCTGGCTCGTCCTGCTGCATGAGGTGCTGTATTGGTGCGAGCTGCCGGAGATCCGTGAGGATCCCAGCTTGCTCACCCTGGCGGATCGTTGCTGGGACCTCCTTCAGGGAGTGAACCCACGGATGGAGGAGCGCAACATGGCGGAGCCTGCCCTGCTGCGACAGGTCATCCGCCGGGTGAGAGAGAGACAGCCCCAGCCGCTCGCCTACGCGGAGGCAACCTCGCCTAACGCTATGGGATCCGGACGGCAGAAAAAGAAGTGGCGCCGAGGGAAGCAGGAAGACGCCTCGACCCTCTTCCTGGGATCCTGCTCTCTGGTGCCAGCTTGGGAGGACACAGTCAAGCCTGCTTCCTCCGCATCGCTCACGGCTTCGCCCGCGGCAGAAGCAGCCTCCACACACAGGTTCTGCCTGCGGAAGAGGAAGTCGCCGTGCCCGCGATTTCGCCCGCCGCGCCCGCGGCCCCAAAAAGACTAGGGGAAATACCCATCCTCCTACCGCCTGATGCCGCCGCTCTACCCGCGGTCGCTTTCGCAGCTCTGCCCGCGGCCACGGTCGCGACCACGCCTGTGGCCAAGGCCCCCCTGCTAGCCGCCGCGCTCTCCGAGGCATCCCCTGCTGGCCGCACGCCTGAGGCGCCCTCTGAGGTGCCCCCTGCTGGCCGCTCGCCTGAGCCTGGCTCGCCTGTCCAGTTCGGCTCTCCGGTCCAGCCCATCCAGCCCTGCTCGCTGGTCCAGCCTGTCCTGCGCACGCCACCTGACCAGCCGGTCCAGCCCGCGCCGCCTGCTGCTGCAGCCACGCCTGCTGCAGTGCCAGAGACTCGGACTCCGGCCCCCGAGGAGGTCCCGGATGATCAACACCCGGCTCCTCCTTCCCGTGAGGAGGAGGACCTCGAGTGGGACCCCTCGGGGGCCTTCCTGTGGACTCACGCTCCCAGGCCCTTCCGGGACCAACGCCCAGTGGGACCCCGCCTGTCAGTGTCCCGTAAGGGACGGGGCCATAGGCATCGGGCCCGGTTCCCGTTCGCCCTGTCCCCTTGCTCACCCTAGCTCGCTTTGGCGGGGGCTCCGGGGTCTCCTGCGGGTCCTCCGGGTCAGCTGTCGCCTCCGGGTCCCCCCCGGTGCCTCGGTGCCGGTCCTCGGCGTCGCCTCTGGCGCCATGTCGGCTGCCTCCGGGCCCCCCTGCTCTGCCTGGGCATCGGATGGTGCCTTCCCGAGCTCCGGCTGCACCGTCGCCAGCTGCGGCTTCCCCCTCCTGCCTGCCTTCACCGCTGTTCCCTCCAGCTCCCTTCTCCCTCTCCCCTGCGGCCCCTCCGGCCGCCGCCCGTCTGGGCTCTCTCGAGCTCCCTTTTGTCCCCCGTCCGTTTCTGTTTGGTCTCCCCTGTCTGTTCCTCCTCCCGTCATCCCGCCTGTGTCTGCTCCTCGTCCCTCTGTTCCTCCTCCTGTGGGTCCCATGTTCACTCCTAGCCCTTTTGTTCCGCCTGCCTGTGTTTCCCCTCTGTCTTCCTACCTGATCTGTTTGTCTGCGTTCCCCATCCTTTGTCGGCTCCTGTCCTGGCTTTTGCCTTTTTTCCCTGTTCTGTGTCTCTGATCTGTTCCCTGTGCCTCGTTAATGTCTTGCTTTTGTTTTCCAGGTCCTGTTCCCTCATCTCATCCGTCGCCTCCCCTCGGGCGCGCTCGGTGTGCGCGCCTTTGGGGGGATGTTATGTCACGCCCAGCTCCATACGATCCTCCTGTGTGCCGCGCCCACCTTGTTACCCCGTGTTTATGCCCGATTGTTCCCACCTGTTGCTCGTTGAGTTCAGCTTGTCATGTGTATTTAGTCCGTGTCTCAGTCTGTATTCCCCAGACTTGTCATTGTAATGTCTCGTGTGTGTTACCCGTATCCATTAAAAGCCTTTGGTACCTGTTCTCCTGCCTGCCAGCCAGCTTCCTTGCTTGCCTGCTCGCCCGCTCGCCTACTTGTCCCTGGCCAGACGTGACATTGGCAAACCTGTGTTTTATTTGAAATGAAAAGTAAAATGCACTGTGATTCCCTTTGTGTTATTATTCTGAAAATTATGTTAAGTCAAAATTATATGACTACGTGAAAACCATTACTTGTCAGATCTTTTCGAAAGGGGTGCAGTTAGCGACAGATGGGGGGGCTGAGTGTGGGGTTATTATTGTGGCAAAATTATTTGCAAATGTGTTTGGAGAGTTCTGTGACTGTATATCAATGTGTGTGTGTGTAATCAGATTTGTAAACATGTAGAAGAATTTGTATATTTGCTATTCCACATGTTTGTGGGTTATACATAGCTACCAATTTGTTTTCTCTGTATTTGTGAGAACATTTAAAACACAGCTGTAATGATACTCCGGCTAATAAGCTCTGGCGATGTAAGAAGTGTCTTCGCTAGGTAACTTACTGGCTGTGGTTTGGGGCGCAACAGATCACGAAACTCACATTAGAGGAATTAAAGGATTTAGAGGAACAGATAGGATCATTTTTCGAATCACAAGAAAGACAGAACTATAACTTTGCTTTCTTTTTATTACTTTGAGAACTGAAAGAGAACTCAAAAACGAGGAACTTTTAACATGCCCGTTTAAATGAACAAACATTGTCTCTCTTTTCACTGAAACTCTGCATTGGACGGAAGATCATAGTCATTGTCATATGTCAAGATCACAGTTTACTTTCCTTGTGTTCTCAACATATCCAAAGATGTTTTCTCAGATTGCAAAATAAATTCTCAGAAAAACAAAATGTTAGACCAAGGTTGTCAAACTCCAGTCCTGGGAGGCCGGAGCCCTGTGTAGCTTAGTTCTTTCCCTGTTCCACCACAAATGATTCAGCTCAAGAGGTGTGTAATTAGCAGAAGGAGTTGAATCAGGTGTGTTAAATGAGGGGAAACCCAAAAATGTGCAGGACTGGAGTTTGACACCCCTGTGTTAGACATTCGAATAGCATTTGTCATGAAAAGGAGGGAAGTGGATTCCACTAAAATACCATGGCTGTCATGCTGTTGCATTTGCGCAGTTTTTTGTTACTGCATTCTCACAGTAAATCTAAAATTCTCCCTGCGTCCTTGTAGTGGAAAAATACGCAAGCATGCTGTCTCGTGAAGGAAGTTAGGCTGCAAAATAAGGTTGCTATGCAGGCAGAAACGGATGCAAGAGACTGGCGAGGGGGTTTTAGACCTTTCCCACGTTAAGCTAGATGAGAAACAAATTTTATTCCATATAAGGAAAGTATAAGATGCTTGTGCTAGACGAAAAAGCTTCTGACTGCCAGTAGCTGTTAGAAAGCTGAAGTGGGTTTTCCGGCTGTAGTTGCTGTGAAGGGTTGTTTGTGTGCTAGTATAAAATGAAAGCAGCTGCGTCTGCTCTTTGGAGAACTACTGCAGAAGCGTCTGCGGAGAGTCTCCCTTAGCTCGCTCAGGAATATCTCAATAAAGAAGCAAAACCAATAGAAATACTTCTTTGCCTCCTCTGTTCACTCCTACCTCCAAAATTACCGTAACATCCTACACATAAGTGGGGGATTCTCTCTTGTTCTAAGAAATGATTTTAAGTTTATAAAGTGGCAGCGGTAAAAAAAACTATTTCACACTATCGTGGATGAAATTTGCAGTACATAGGGGGTGGGATCCGTATGGATCAACTAAGGTTAGTTATACCACTAGTATGTTTATTAAATTTATGGGAAAGTTAGATAGACAAGATGGGAAAAGTAAGATGGGCAGAGGGCTGGAGCTGTGTGAAGCTGCCCCCCTACAACTGGCACAAATAAAAATTCCATCATATTTGGTTAGTGCTACGTATGTGCCTGTTTGTGCCGCAAAAATTAAGATTTGTGCTGCTTTCGTTTTAAAGATATTAGCTATTATTCTTTCCAGAAGATTATGTAACCCAGCCCCCCTACAAAGGTGATTGAACGTGAAACTGGGCTCGTTCATTAGTGCTGCGTTTGTGCTCGTTAGAACACTGACTTTAGCAGCACAATCTCTTTTACTTTTTGAGATATTAAAGGTTTTTTGTAAAGGTCAAAAGTTCAACCAGCCCCCCTACATAGGCGTTCGGACGTGAAATTGGGTTTATTCGTTAATGCTGCGTTTGTGTTCGTCTGTGCCGCAATAATCGCTGTCCTATCTGTTATGGTATTTGAGGTATTACTGATTATTTACACAGGTCACCAAAAGTTCATTCAGCACCCCTAAAACAAATTCAGATGTAAGACTGGACTGGTTTGTTTGTGTTTGTTTGTGCCGCAAAAAGTATCATTTGTGCTGCTTTTATTTAAAAGATATTACAATATTAATATCCAGTTCATTCCTATATATTTTGTACCTGATGGGAACACCTTTGCTCTCTCAAAAACCCATGTACAATGATATTTCTTTTTGAACCAGACAGCTTCATTGATTACAGTATATGAGTCCAAGCACCTGGGCGTAAGATCTCATAAAGATGGCCTTCGATAGATCTGCTGTCTTCAGGTCCCCACGGGTTTTAGGACAATCTGTTGCCACTCATCAGGTAAAATGAGAACGTCAAGTTTTTCAGTGTCCTCCTGTTCCTCACTGCTGTGGGCTGAGCTGGAGCTGCTCTGTGTTTCATGCAGGGCTTTCTGATCAGGTTCCCCACAGAGACTCAGCCTTTGAACACACACACACACACACACACACACACACACACACACACACACAGAAATGCAGAACATTTATCTTGGTTATGTTTATACATTTATTCTGTCTGTTGATGTTGCTGGTTGTTCATATGTATAAAACACTACATGAGCACTATTTTAGTTACATGTTCATTTGCACTTTTTCAAGCATATCATGATCATACTCTATGCAAAACAGTAAGGTCAGTTCTGTGGTGTACTAACTTCCTTGCTCATCCCCTCTTCTGACTATAAAAGGTCACTTACGTGCTACAGTAAACATATTTTTTGTTGCAAACCAAATTGTAAAGGGGGATATGCTATTGGACTAACTGTGCCACCTGGCAGTGACTGTTGTATAGTGCAGGGTTAATGGTTTGTTAAGTCTGAGTGCAACTAAGGCAGCCCTTCGAGTATTCGCCATTCTTTCTAATTCAGATGTGATACTACAATTAGTCATTAAAATCCGGGGCAAACTCAAAAGTGTTATTGTAATCAGTTACTGAAGAATTTTTAATTGGAAGGAGGAAATATGTTTTACAGTGCACTGAAATGCATTCCTGCACTTTCTTTGCATTTATCATCACATCCACATTGTATATAACAACCAGATTGTATTTGACCATTGTCTTGTCTTAATTATGCATATAGCTGCATAAGCAATGTATCTGCATGTACGTATGACACCCATTGACTACCAGAGAAAGTCTCTGTATGTGCAAACGTACTTGGCTAAACTTGAACTAAACCTGATTCTGAATGGAGAGGGTGTGTTATGTTGAATAAGAAAGTTATTTTTATTTAATAAATATCAATACTCTACACACCTCATTTGTTGATGTAACACAGAAAAAAATATAGAATGGTTTCCTACGTGTGCACAAACTTTCATTCTTTTTGGAAGCAGCTCTTGCTTTGAAACAGTGCAAAGACACGGCTGATGTTTAACTGGTAACTTGATAAATGGATGTAAAATCAGGCTCTGGAGGTTTATATTCTGACTTTAGAGGAATACCCACTAATTCCTTATTCATTTATATTTTAAGTTATTTGGACAAATATACTTATTTTTTAATACCCTACATAAGCTACTCATCCTTTAAGTCTGTTTGACAAAAACACATTATTGTAACTATTTTAAATGACAGTAATTCCTCTGCTTTCCTCCCACAACCCAAGGACATACAGTCAAACCAATCAGTGTCTCTAATTTGCTGTGTGTCTGTGTGGCCCTTTGATTGGTTGGCATCCATCTAGGATGTGCATCAACCTTGTGCCCTGTGCGCTCTGGGATGTGCTCCAGCCCCCCCACCCCCATTACCCCGATGAGGATAATCAGTTAGATGAGGTATGAATGTATGTATGTATGAAGTATGAATGATTGCATATACAGCTGTGCAAAAAATTAAGGGACCACAGCACAATGTTTTGTTTCACTCATTTCTCAATTTATGGCTGTGTGTCTGAATAGTATATGTTGTTTTTTGTTTTTTTGTTTTTTTTACAAACTGCAGCCTGGCTCTTCCCTGTTTCTCATTGATGAAGGGCTTCTTCCTTCTTTATGGGACTTCAGCCCTGCTTCTAGGAGCCTGTTATGAACTTGTCCTAGTAGTGCACTTCACACCTGCACTTAATGTTTCCCATTCCTTTTGGAGGTCACTTAAGGTCATCCTATGATTCATGAGGTATTGTTGGATTAGAATGCTGCTTCTGCCCTCTATCTGGCTGGTTTCTGGTCATTCCCTGTGTCTGCTGGTCACCTTGTTCTTGTGTCCTGCTGTCTTACATATTTTGAGCCTGGAAGCAGCCTGATGCTCATTGTAGCTTCTGCCAGCAGAAACACGATTAAACTAGGATTAAAAATGCAGATTTGTTTAAAAATATGGAGTGTTTTCTCCGTGTTTTCCATGGCTGAATGTATGTATATGCGTGTATTGTAACTGTGTATATTAGCCCTGACACACTGAGGCTCACTGAATTTTATACTTTCATAAATTTACTCACTGCTAAAACCAAAATTGATTTCTCAAAGTTCTATTTCAGTTTCATATTAATTTAAAGATCACATTGAAAAGCAGATTTTTTTATTAGTTAACTTACAGGACATGTAACTCAACATACATAGTTATCTAAGCAGGGGACCCAGAAGAATGGATCTCAGTAACTGATCCGCAGAGATTTCAGAAAGGTTCCTTTCCTGTCAAACACTACCAGTTTTTTGCACAACAAAATTTTTTTTGCCACTTTTTGCATTTATTTCATAAATTGGAGATTTTTTATTCTTGTTAAGCATTGGGAAGCTGAGTGAACAACTTTACATAAAAATAAAAGACAAAACATGTTTCCTTTAGAAAATGGAAGAGTGTGTAACAGTGCATCATATTAACTGATTGTGTGGTGATGACAGTCAAATTCTAGGCTGTCCTTTAACTTTAAATGCACTGTTAACTGTCAAATTAACTGTTTCATCCTATGAAACAGAGCAGTATTTAATGCCACTTGTTGAAAGAATCTCTCAAATTTTCTCTGCTGTTATAACTGCTAGAGGAGGTTACTTTGATATGATATGACATTTTCTTGCTAATAAAGGCACTCAAATGGTGAACATATATATTTATTTGTCAGTAAATAATATTGAGTGCATGGTAGTGGATTTAGGTGAGGAACATGCAAATACAGAATATTTCAATATGTGGAAAAACTTTTGACTGATTGTGTAAATTATGTAGTAGAAAATAAGCACAGTATAAACACTCATGAGATTAAAAAAAGGTGATTACTATTGTATAATGAATGTATAACAGCTTTCTAAGCAAGCAGCTCTTCTTGTAATTTAAATACCATCACACTCAGTGAGGTCTAAACATTTTCCCTGTCGCAGTTGCTAATTTTGAATAATTATGGATATTAAACATTCATCCAAAAATCCAAACATTCATGCCTAAAAAAAAATCTTGACACTGAAGACCTAATTGTCAGCTGACACACTCTTTTCCCCATTTTTCTCTCCTTGACCACTTTTTTTGAATTCTTTATCCAACCTGAATTCTTTCTCCAAACATTTCATTGCATCTTCTTTTGTCAACTGAAACCAGTCTGATGGTAGCTTTGCTGGCTTTGCACAATATTCTTGTGCAAACTGATCATTGAACTGTGCAAAGACGTACTTCCAGTAGTCTGAGGCCTGGATGCTGGTGTCAACCTGTATGTTCCACTCAGGGTAAATGCTCCTATACTCCTTATAGGGAACCGGCTTTTCATTAGTTTTGCTATTCTTGAATCTGTATTCACTAGCGACTGAACATGAACAAATATCTGTACATAAGATTTGCGTAGCTACCCATCTGTATGTTCCGATTCCTTCAGGGCGATGAATTGAGGCATGGTGATATTCATGTTTATCACCTCCAGCTTCACATGGGACCTTACAGAATGGACACATCTCCCCACAGCCAAACATCTTGCTGAAGAGCTCATCCTGGGGTTTGAAGGGTAACTTCTCGAGTTTGGCACTGATGTCCTCATCCTCAATGAACTCTGAAATCAAGGACTGTTTCATATCATCTACATTTGACAATAGACAATTGGCAAACGGCTCTATTGTGGCATTGTTCAAGGTCTGGACTTTATTCAAAGCATCGGGGGAAATAATGAGTTTATCTTCCAAACGTTTGTGGATGTTATCAGTGAAATGACGAACCTTTTGCTTCCCCATATTCCTTCCAGATATCTCCCTTGCTTCCTGAATAGCTGTGTTTATATTCCGCACAATTTCTTCTAAATTCTTAATCTCCAAGGTTGATAATTTGCAGTCTTTTTTTGAGAAGGTAGTTTTTATTTCGGCAACAATCCAATCCTTGGCAAATTTTTTATAATTTGTAATAAACTGTAGAAATTTCTCAAATTGATGATCTTCAAGCAGCTGTTGGAGAATGGAGTACTGGAAGAAGGAGCGGGTGCTGAATTTCACTGATCTATCTCCAGATTTCATTTTATCCAGAATATCTGAGCCCAGGTAGTCAGTGATGTACTTCCTGACTGAAGGTTCCAGACATTTCTTGGTGAATTCCTGTGCTTTTCTCTGAGTCTGATCTCTCTCATGATAGAGATCCTTAAAGTCTTCATAGTACTGTTTTTCATCTTTCTCCAGGCACAGCAGTGGATCATTGTTTTGGATAAAGTAATTGTGCATTTGTTTAAATTCCCTTGCTGCAATCCCACATATGTGTATCTTTAGATTGGTTTGCCACTCTACATTTTTAGACAGATCCTCCTCACGATCAACATATTCATTGATCATAATCAACATTTCCCTGACATAGGTGCTGTCATAATCCATTTGGGGTGTCTGGGAAACCTTATCCTTAATAAAACTATGGCATTTTTCAATTAAGTCATCTGATATTAGCTGATTTTTTGGCAATGGAATTAATCGAACTTTTTGCAGAAGTTTTTGAAACCAGTATTGCTCAACAACAAAAGCTTTTCTCCCACAATCCTCCAAACTCTTGACTTTTGACAAAATTTCCATTGCTGAGCTGCCTCTATTCTCCAGCTCTTTATGTAACATGAAGTAAATGTCTTGACTAACATTCTGTTTCTCTATGCTTTTGGATGGCAGCTCATTGACAACATCATTCCACATCTGTTTAAACTCTTTATCCAGCTGATCATCTGAAAATGAGTCTTTGGATTTCCTACATTTTTCAAGTAACTCAGTCACTTTCTTTTCTATAATTTTAGCTTGATTTTCCTTAATCTTCTCCAGTTTATTCCTCCCCTTTTTAATTCTCAGAAGTTCTTCTAACCTTCTCATCATTTTGTTCTCTGTTTCCTGTCTCAGACTTTTGATACTGTTTAAAAAGTCTTGCTTGTATCTTTCCACCAGGTAAACATTCTTTTCTGGCTTTTCAAAATATTTAGCCAGGTTGTCATTTAATTGCTGTTCAGCTTTGATTAATTCTTTAGTGGCCTCAGTTTTCTGCTTCATCAGAAAGTTCTCAATGTTCTCAGCTGTCTGTGAGCTCTGGGTCACTGTACCAAAGTTTAACACTATATTTTCCGCTTTTACCATCCAGTCACGCATCTCTCTGCGGAAGTCCCAGTCCCACTTATTGTACTGCTCACACAGCTTACTGTA
>JAODKE010003975.1:0-13305 GCA_026779605.1 Mormyrus hasselquistii
ACCTAACAATGTAGAACACCTTTGGGGAAGGGGGGGGGGGCTGGGGTATATATACCTAACAATGTAGAACAAGCAAGAGTCCTAAGTGAAAAAGAGAGTATTGTGATGTGTTCAAAACAGCACAGGCGGCTAAGATGTACTGTTCCACTGCATCACTTCAAAAGCCGACTCTTCTGAAGTAAGGTCTGCAGACATTATGCACTTTATTTAGATAGATTTAGTAACATTTATATAATTATGCATCATAAGATATTTTGAATGGTTGGTCTCCCACATTAATGCTAATAAAAATCACCCTAAATAAACCTGATCGGACATTGTGGGAATATTAGTACGTTGTATTGCACAGGATTCACATTAAGGCAATTGCACATGAGATGGCAGCACACAGATGTATAAGAAACAGAAATGCATATAAAAGATGACTGGAGTGGGTTTAAAAGACTTACCCAGGGCTAAAAACAAATGGAGATTTTCAAAAAATGAGATTTGTCATGACATTTGGAGAGTAGAGTTTCGGCGTATAGCAGATAAGACTGACAGCCAGCTGCCAGAGACCTCGCACCCTCATTTATAAAAAGGCTCCAGCAAAATAAAGCAGCTGTCTCATTCAAAGGCAGCAGAATTCATACCCATTCTTCTAGAAACTCCTCTTTATCAAAAGATGGAGCTACTGTAAACCTTACCTGGCTTTTATGAACCCTGTGACTTTAAAACTTCTCTCTTTTTTACCTGTTAATGATGGTAAAGCAATGAGACAGTAAGTATTACATTATTAACCCATCAGATGCCAAATAATGGGACATCAATTCTTTTTACTGTCCTGGGTTATCACCACTAAAGACCATTTAAAACGTTTCTTATCAAACTATTTTAAGAAACCTTCAATTTCCCAATATATAATAATGCTAGTTAAAGAAACTGAGTATCGCTGTAAACACACTAACTTCCTACACCAGCGTAGGGTAAACTACGGCTTGTAGACCAGCCAATCAGCTTTAACCGGCTCTTTAAGTAAAAAAATAATCAAACAATATTCGTTCATGCAGTTTTTAAGACAGCATTACACAAGATTAAGGTGAAACATGAGGGCAGAAGCAAATTTCTATTGCCAGAGATGACTGTCATCTTACTGGCAGTGACTCATAAATTGAAGGATGACCTCAAGTGACCTTCAAAAAGAAAGGTACAGATTAAGTGTTGTGAAGTGCACTGCCAGGACAATTTGTGTCAAGTTCCTAGTGGCAGGACTGAAGTCCCATAAAGCAAGGAAGAAGCCCTTCATCAATGAGAAGCAGGGAAGAGCCAGACTGGTTTTACATCATGGCAGAAGGATGTTAGGGCAGGTGCAGAGGCAAACAAAAAGGGGCATCAATCGATTAATTGATAAAACAAAAGCAGGAGCAAACTAAACAAATCAGGAGGGGTCAAAACGGGCTGTATCGGGCTGGACACAGGTACAGGGAGAGGGAGAAAGCACAAGTGGGGAGTGATATTAATGACAGGACTATGGCTCCCAAGACCGAACGCACTTATATACACAGGACTAACGAGGGAGACCAACAAGAGGCAGCTGAAGTGGATAACAGTGGGCGGGCCATCATAAAGGTTTCACATCTAATTGGTTATACTGTAAACTAAGTCACAATAGATATACTGTAAATAATTTAAATGATGTTTATAAATAATCATTTAAATGTTTATTTAAATTCTAATTTAAATCTTTTAAATTACACATTTATTGAATATTGTCACAAAACACCCTCCATACGTAATTATCCTTAGTTTTCCAAACACATTAAGCGCCTGTCTGCTGACAGTTTCTATGGTAACCTAACAGACTTGCCGCTTACAGTGAAAAGCCTGATCAGACGTTCCATCCTTTTAGGAAGTAAATTTTTAAGAACACATTGGAGCATCAGTATATGCTAATTGATGCAATTTTTGCTTGAAAAACTTACCAGGGTGGTTAGCACTGTTGCCTCACACCTCTGGGATATGGGACTTATCTGGGACTGGGTCGTGGTGAGCCTTGGGAGTATTCCACAAAGCATGTCTTTTCATTAGCCAGATAACTTAAACCCCATGTAAGGATTTGGCTTAAATTATCCGACTAACTGGGAAATTCTGCTTTGTGGAATATCCTCCTGGAGTCTATCCGAGCAAGGTGGACTTGTTTCTTCTGGAATGCCACTCAAAGTCACATAACACCCTGTCCTGCCCTGCCTCAGGTGTTTCAGAAGCTAAATAAATAATTAGTGAGCAAAGTCAGAAAATCATAGCTAGCTGGTTGCTTATCAGGACAGCTGCTTCAGCGACCCTTAAATAAGGAATGCGTATATTCAATATTTAGTGTAGTGACTGTTTGTGGCCAACAGGGGGCCCACACATGCATGGTTTGAGTGGGGATATACACTGCTCCTGTATCCTAGGATGCACATGGTAAGAGATACACTGGATGTGATCACAGGATGCATCCATTATGAACAAATCAATGACACCATTTTTCATAACAGCACATCATTTGCACGGTGGGAGGAAACCAAAGTTCCCAGGGGGTGGGATTTGAACCCACAGTCCATGACTTACGAAGACTGCAAAGCTGCCCAGTTGTCAGAGAGCCTTTTTCATTGGACACTTAAGCAGAAATTTTCCTGAGTGCTAATGCTAATGAAAGGTCAAGGAACAGCGAAGATTAGCTCTAAATGATGCCATTTAAGCTCGATATCGGCTCCATTAGTGTGGAAACACGGCCCGCCTGGCCACTCTCCTGCCCGTTGAGTCATTAATTAAGGCTGCCTGTTCGTGGATATAGAAAGAAAACACAGCCTAGTTGCAGCTAGTGAAGGTAACCTTCTTCTCGGGGGCAAATTAACGTGTCTAAGAGCCACGTTGGGTTGGCTGGGAGCCTGACAAGTACAAGAAGCTTCTCTGGGTGGCTGTCGGACTCTGTCCTGAGTGGCTTGTCTTCATTATTGCCTAGTCGTGCCCGGGGAAGCCAAAGGGGTGGGGGCAAGACTGCTGGCACCTAAGTGCCACCCAACTTGGAACAGGACCCCCCTGTTCCATAATAATCCCACAATCATGTGTATGTCTTTATTAGTTTCTTTGCCTTGTCTACATATGCTTGGTCAGATGACATCATAGGGCCTTCAGGTCCTGAAAGAGGCAGTCTGCAGAGTGAGTGATAGATGGAATATGGTAGAGAGAAGAGAAGGAGAGAGCGTACATTTGCATTTAGATGAAGCCTCCGGTCTCTGGAAACAAAAACGGCGCAAATGAAAGACTCCAGCACCACCGTTGAAAGTGTCTTGTATTTTTTTTTTCTGGAGGATGAGACGATGGCGGGATGTAGTTGTCGCCAGCATTAGGCTAATAACAGGCATGAATATTCTAACATCCTTCATGTTCGCTCTCTCCGTCAAACTGATAGCGAGTGACCCAAACGGCAAATTCAACCTGATTTTATTTTCATTATTATGATTATTTTGTGATTTTATGTTTATTATTTTTAATTATGTTGGGTAATTAAGTCACGGTTATTTTACAGCATATTTACAAATGTCAGTGGCAGGGGAGGATGGGAAGGTATTGTGTCCTCAAACATCCAGGGTTGTGGGTTATATGCCCCCCTCCCCCAGTGAACAGCTTTTTACCGAAAAGGCTCAAACAGTTAAGACCCCCTCTCGCTGGGTTTGGTGATCTGATGTCTCTGAACCCCCCTTAATGTGTGATGGGTGTGTACCGTGTGATTGGCTGGCATGGATGTAGCCCCTCCCCCCCATGCCCTCTGTGCCCTGGGATAGGCTCAGTGCTCACTCTGACCCTGTACTAGATATGCAGTTTTCTGATCGATGGATGTGGGGATGGATTATTTCTCATAGAATCACCATCTCTCCTCAGGTTTTCCATTACAACTTGTTCATAATTAAAAATTGATTTTTCAAGTAGGAAAACTGTAAAGGGGGCTGTTTTGCATGATCTACACCGTAAACCATACCTAAATGATCGCACGTCTGTTTTTTGATAAGGATTTTTGTCCTTGATTATTTTATTCATGTTATCTCAGAGTAATCAGGTGATTCCACTTCAGAGGTGATATTGAAGTCTTCTGTCCTGTCAATAGGCAGTTTTACTGGGGGTGCAATTTAAATATACTGCACAGTTTTGGCACATGTCTATGGAGTCCTCAGGTGACATCATTCTGTTACGTCCTGGCAGACAGGCATTTCCTAAACAAAGCCCATCAATCTCAGGGGAGACAGACTCACAGAAGCAGCAGTTACTGGAGAGGCAGGTGGGCAAGCGGGACCGGTTCCAGATTCGCAATGGGACACTATTTACATGGCACACACAAGACTTTCTGAAGACATCAGAACCACAGAGTGATTGGAAAACAGTGGGACACTCTCCCAAATAACGGACTGTGCTGCTCCAGTGTCCCTCAGAATACGAACTAGTTTTTGCTTAGAGTCAACATCAGAACATGAGACCATGCCATCCAAAACAAATGGCTCAAGGATAGAATCAACAGAAGAGAGAGATTGTGTGACACTACAAAACCTTGGCCCTGTATGAACCAGTATGAACCAGTACAGCACCTGTTGGGAGGGGGGGGTGCTTTCCAGTGATTTTATGAATGGATACCGACCAGGATGCAATCAGACGGCTACTTTCATGGCTGTGAAAACATTCATGAGACTCCGATGAGAAAACAGCAGTTCTGGACGGAAGCTCTGGACGTACGATGTTCATTGATGTCATGGCAGGGAGTATAAAAGATGCGTTTGCGGGTGAGCGCAACCTCATTTGCTAAAACGGCAGCATCAAAGAGTTAAGGGATCTTTTGTTCATTAGAATAAACTACAGTTTAGTCAGGGAGGCAATTCTTACATTTCTCTAACAAGATCAATTCCTTTAGGTGTTCAAACGCTTTGGCTTTCGTTGAAATACACCACGACTTCTCTCGAGCAAACTCAACAAAGGTTTAGCTGGCAGTTTTGACATTTCTGGAACTTTTGCCGGTAGGCCTCAGGGACAAGTTCATAAGTGCGTGTAACCGGTAAGTGTCGTGGGCTACGTGTTCGGCTGTGTCACACTGGTAAACGGTTTAGATGGTTACCATGGCAGCGTTCCGTTTCCCTGTGCTGTCTGCTCCCGGATGCATGCCCTGTCGTCACATAACCCATATTGCTACCCCCCGCTTGGCTGGTCTTTAAGTAGGATGACATTTTAACATATCCTACGGTACGTGCACCACCATGACAGACCAATCGGGGTACCATTTTACACCGTTCGTTCATAATCTGAGCCACCTCCCATGCATCCATTTCTTTGCTTCTGCATAAATAACATTAATCTGTTTAAATAACAGAGATTTTGAAGTCAAGACTGGCATCTGCTGTTTTGTTTCCACGTGTTTTCCTCCTCCGTGATTGCAGCTAACTTTCTTTTTTTGGTTGTTTGCCTAATGTTTGTGTTTCATGATACACACAGACACACGTCGGGTTTATGGGGACCGCTCATTCATTTCTGTGAGAAAAATGCTAACGCTAACTATGACAACCTTAACCCCTACTGGACCCCACAAACATGTGTGTGTGTGTGTATATATATATATATATATGTGTGTAATAGCACCGGTGGGGCACATGTCCCAGCATGCCTCGCGTGCAGTTGTAAATAGCCTTTGTTGTATTGTTGTTCTTGTTAATGGTTGCATTTCCTTATTGCCGCATGCGGGTTTACCTGTCTCTTGTGTGTACCCTGTCTGATCCTCACATATTTAGTTGGTGTAAACTTCCCACCATTTGTGTGTCACGGTGCTGGGTTAAGAGTTTTGGGGAACTACCCCTTGAGATACCGACTACGCCACCCTGGGAATTGCACCCAGGGTAATAGTTCCTAAACTAAATAAAACTCCAATAAAGGCACTCAGAGCCGTTATACAGGGCAGCAGAAGACGTGACTACACTTACAAATCTTTTATTAATAAATCACAAAAAAAAAAAAAGCTATCCACACTACAAGAACCTCTGGGCTGGTCCACACAGGATAGGAGGTTAAGCAGTCAGGCAGAAGATGGCAACCTGGAACAAAAAGCACTACAACTCCCATGCACACACACTGGTGCCCTGCTGCTGCACACCACACAACGCCACCACAAAACTCCCTCCCTCCCTAGCGGCATACCCACCCAGAACAATCTTAACACACAAAATAAAAACACTCACTTTAAAACAATAAAAAATAAATAAAATAAATAAATAAAAAATAAAAACCAGTTAAACAGGGAATTACAATCCACCAGTCATTCGCAATACAACCAAAGAGGCAAAGCAGCAGCAGCTGTAGGGCAGGCAATCCAGACTGCAGCTATGATAAAGCAGGTGGAACAGCAGCACTTAAAGGTGGTTCATGATCTTCCCAAACAGACAGATAAACTCCATCCGCGACGCCTGCAAAGGATGACGCCAGGAAAAACAAGTTAATTAAACCACATGATCACTAACCTGTAGAACTTACGGGCAAATTTAACAAATAAGCCCATTATACAATTGGCAGCACCACCGTTTACCCATTGCAATGCACACCCAACACTTGAATACCAATTAGCCAAAGCAGAACGGTGTAAAACATACCCACCACCACCTACCAAACAGCAACTTCCAATAAAGCCGCCGTATGCAGATCTACAAAACAAACAATAAATTCAACCAGCCACAAAAGTGACTTACAACCGCCAAGACAGACGCAGAACCCACTACACACCAAAGTCAGGTAACCAGAACACCTTGTCAGCGTTAGATCCCCATTCAACCACTGCCACTTTTATAGAGTGCTACCTCAACCTAGCATAATTGCCCTGCAGATTTAAAGGAACAGCTACCCAAAAGGCATTCTGCCACATTTGCATCTTACAGTTCGCCATCTGACATCCTTGTGTTTCCTATGTGTAATTGGTAGTGTTGTACTCAAGACCGGCTAAACCGAGAGCAAGATATTGCCGAGACTAAATAAAGTCATGACCAAGACATGACTGAGACCACAAAAAATTGGTCTTGAGTCTGATCTCGAAACCAAGACCGGTCTCGAGAACTACAGCACTAGTAATTGGTCTGGTGCTCGTTGTGTGCCTGATGTAGTCCTTTTCAGGAAAAAGAGTGTGTTCTCCCTGGCAAGCAAGCCTCCGTGTTTCTCTCTGCTTCTGCAATGCCTCGATCCGCAGAACGGTGTGGACAATGGAGCTGACGCAGTGATGGTTGATCCCATCAGTGACCAGGCACAAAGCTGAAGGTTGTCCCGTTCGGGATGCCAAACCTGGCCCTCCAGCTGAGAGAGTAGATCCAGCCTGGAGGGGAGACACCACCACCTCCAGCTAACAAGAAGACAAAGCAATAATGGAATCCAAGACCCTAGCGGCCAACTTGGGGCAATCAGAAGGCTGTGAGACCGACAGGGTTCTCAAAGCACCTAAGAAACCACAAAAAATCCATTGAGAGTGGAACAGAGGCCGATTACAACAGGTCTCAGAGAGAATGCACTAGATTCAGATGCTTGGGCAGGTGGCTCATCCAGACCCAGCCAAGTGAGGGCCATCCCCCCAAGAGCCGCGATGACAACTGATCAGCGGCAGAAGCTGCAGTACGGTATGTGCCCCAGTAATGGAAGCAAAGAGATGTGATGGACCGGACGAGCACACCCTATTCCCAAGGGGCGAGGCAGGGCCAGCTGTGAATCAGGGGCTATAACAGAGACCTGGTCCAGATCCTGAACTGTGAGGTGTCCCCCACCCACAGGGTTCAAATATTGCTCAGGAACAGTTGTGTTCTGAGTACCAGAGGGCTGGATCTGCCGCACTTGCAGTATAGATTTCAGATTCGCTCTCCCAGAAGATAGCCCATCCACTTTGGATGACAAGGCACAGGGAGATCAAGACTTAGACCTCTTGCTGCTTAGCAGGCATGACTGTAGCTACAACAGCATGCTGTTTCCAGATCTTGGGCTGGGAAACCAGCTCAGACCCTTGTGTAGTATCTTCAGGCCTTGGCCCAGCTGAACAGAGAGCCATAGGCATAAAACTACAATGGAGGCATGGGTCTTCAAGTGCCTCTCGGAGATGCTCCATACCAAGGCACGATGGCCATAAGTCATGGCCATCCTCAAGCCGACCGTGAAGAACCCAGTTTTAAGATGAATTGCCAAAATACCGTTCTCCGTTTGGATTGCTGGCTAATGAGGCAGCGTCAAGCACAAGGTCCTCTGAGTTTAAGCAGAAGACAGGGCTGTAGGGAGAAAAGTACAGCTGATGTCAGCGCCGAAAAATCGCAAGGTGTGAAATTAACCAGCAACAGGGGTAAAAGAAGCGGTATGGCACAGCCTTGAAGTACTTGAACCAATTGAACCGAGGTCATCTCAGACGCAATAACCTGGTAAGAATGTTAATGGAAGGCAGAGGACAACCCGATGACTGTTGAAAGCGTGAGATGGAGGTGAACACCAGGGTAAGCTCAGGGCAGACTCACCCTTAAACTGAGTTTCGCCTCGACTTGCAACTCGTTATTTTTCGACTCGGGCTTAACTCCGACTCGTTGATGGCGACATGTGAGCAGTAGGAGTCTTTAAGGCTGTTGAAATTTCTACACAGGTGAAACATTGAGTGTATAACTCTCCCCATACCGTCAGGGCGTTTAAAAAACGCATCACGACGTGCGGCTGTGCACTGAGCATAGGAACCGGAGGAAAGCGTGACGTCAGGCGGTATCAACAACCTCTAACACACTTTTTGGGTTTTGCCAGTAGTTCAAATCGCGGACCCGATCTGACAAAGTGTGGGATATTCTGAGCGTTAGTCCGAGTGTTATTTTTCATTAGAAGACGCCGCTTAGATATAGGTATTGCTTAACCTCTGTCGTAAATTATATACCGCCTACATCGTGTTGTTATCCAGTGACATAGGTCATAGATTGCCATAAATCTCATAATTTAGCAGGTATGTCCCAAACGCATTTCTGATATACCCTTCCAAGTCAAGCCGTATTTTCTTACAACCTATAAAGTGCCTGTACCTTTTCATTGTGCCCTGTGTAGTGAGTACGCGTATAGTGTTGTCTTACATTATTCGGATTTCTATCACGTATTCAAATGTAAGTTTTTATTAAAGAAAAAACATAATGCCAACAAATAATTTGACTGAACGGTAATATCACTGACCGCTCTTGCATACTGTTGCTAAAAGAGCAGCATGACTGCACACATTAATTTAACTTTTGAACATGGAGTTTGCGGTGTTAGTTGCATAATCATTTATTTACTTCCGCACACACAAGCTGAGAGACACATCAGTTTTATCCTTTTAATTTGAGTTTTTGCTTTAGAACGATGCGTAAAAATACACTCGCTCATTAGCCAATCACATCACTTTAATGTGGTTTTGTGTGGCTGCCTCATACACTGGAACGCACGCGTGTGTGTGTGTGCGTGCGTGCGTGCATGTGTGTGTGTGTGTGTGCGTGCGTGTACGGCCCAGGTATACATTATATCTTGGGAACATTTAACCTATTTTTTGACGGTATGGGGACCATTTTTTCAGAAATTCAATTTTATCTCTGACTGCAATCAAAAAAATGAAAAATGGCAAAAGACTATTTTGATTGGTTACTTGTGGTTAAGGTCAGGGCTGGGTGGGGTTTAAGATTGTCATTGTTGGGATTAGGGTTTTGCCCATATTAATGAATGTCCGCACAAAGATATAAGTACAGGTCTCTTTCTGTGTGTGTGTGTGTTTGTGTACATCGTTCAGAATCAGAAACTTTATTGTCAATTTACAAAGATATAACGAAAATTGTGTGCAGACCCTTGCAATGCAAAAAAACAGAATATTAAAATCAATAAAAAAAAAAAAAAATTAATGTATAAAATACATAACAGAGCAGGTTATTGTACATTGTAAGGTTATGAAATATTGCACAGATTTAACCTGGTATGGTATTGCACAGGTTTGGGAGAGAGAGCAAACCCTTTCGGTGTTCATTTACTATTGCAACAGCCCTAGTATATGTGCTGCTTTTCACATTGTTCATTGTTGTCGCCAAGTTTGGACCCTCTTTGGACTGTGTTTCTCACCGTTCGCATTAATTAAAATTGACTTCTTGCGCAAGGGATGTCTCCATCATAATGTTATTTTTGCGGAAGTATTACTTTTAAAATCTACATTAGAAAAGTGCTTAGATACTTAAACATTTTTTTTGCTTCAGTGCTATCTGAAATAGGGATTACTTTGAAAATGTATATAAGCCTAAGGAACCATGAGACAAGCAGTTTTTGAATGTTCAATCGGTGATTCCCATTTAATCACTTCAGTTACTAATACAAGAAAACAAATAGGACGTTATATTTTTGATAAATGGCAATGTCAAATTAAAACCACAATGGAGACTTGAAACTTGACTCGGAGTCTAAGTCAGAGACTTCAGACTTGACTCGGACTAATTTCGTGACTCGTGAGCATCTCTGCCTTAGGGGCCCCGGTCGGAAGTTGCCCCGGCAGAGCAGCATAAGCAGCAATACACACAAAGCGAGCTGCTCTAACAAAATAAGCAGGTGGAAGCACAAGAAGCCATGCTGTACAGGAGCACAATATATATACAGTATAACACAGTACAGTCAGAACAAACAGCAGTACATCCTACTGACAGAAGGTCGCTGGTTCAAACCCAGCCTCCGCACGTCTGCAGGTCCTTCAGCGAGGCTCCTAACCCTCGGTTATGAGTGGCTGCTCTTTGCGGACAGCTTACTCTACAAAGAGCAAATTGAGGGAGGCGTTAAGACAATTTCCACCAAGGGGATCAATAAAGTATCGAATATTATTATTAATTCAAATGCAATTATCCTACTAAGGCTCAATGAAGTCACTTACTCAACCCTGCTGCCACAGTCCTTATAGTACGTGTGCGCATCTCTGACGTAGGCGGCCGTGTTGTGTCATGTTGCATGTCATGGGCATCACGGACCAATGCCCTGCCGCTCAGTTCATTTTGTTGCTGTTCACTTCTTGACATACATGCTTAAGCGCAGATGTTACCTGGTTTTCATAACGCCTCTGGCGCTCAGGAGGAATGAAATAGAACCATATCCTGGATGAGTCGTTCGAACTTGGATGTTTTGAACCACGTATGAAGAATACCCCCTAGAACTGTAGAGCTGTTAATCTGAATTTAGTCCATGTTTTAACTCTTCATGTGCCCAGGGGGGTGTACCACAAAGCAGGATTTCTTGCTTAGCCAGATAACTTGTCGGATTTAAGGTTGTCTGAGCTAAACGTAAAGTTACAAAGTTAATGAAGAAGTTCATTTAGCCCAGACTACCTTAAATCCCATAAGTAATCCAGCTAAGCAAAAAATCCTGCTTTGTGGAACACTCCCCCCTCCACCACCTCTGAATAGCTAAGCCTGTGTGGCTGGAGTCCTATGCTTCATTTTAACTCTGTTGCCAGCAGTTGGGCGGTTGGGGCCAAGTTTCATAACCTTTTGTTTTTCTTTACGGAAATAAATTTCTATTAAACTGCCATACTTGTGATTGGAAACTCCTCTCTGTCTTTCCTTGTATAACGGACCTGTGTGACCTATTGGGTCAGGTTAACGGTGGGTATTCCCTGGATGGGAGGTCCTAAGTTGGCAGAGTCGACCTAGTTGCTCTGCCCTCACCACAACTGCAGCAACAAAATAGACAGCCAGTTTCCTCATGCTGCTTGATATATTATTGAAAGGAGTGACCATGCAATAATATTATGTCACTAGGAGGACTGCACACATTTCTAAAATGACAATTAACATCTGAACAGCGAGGGAAATCCCCACACCATCATGTCGCTTGTGCACGGCAGAACATCATTTCTCATTGTTTCACACAGGTTTCCAAACGCTTCACAGTTTCTTGATTGCTTTGGCGAATTTCATGAAACATACATAATGTATGTGCCTCCGAGTGGAAGGTTGCCAGTTCAAGGCCCAGCTTCGGCACGTCTGCAGGTCCTTGAGCAAGGCCCTTATCCCCCAGCTCCCTTGGTCTGCTATGGGTCTCTGCCCTTCACGGCCTGCTTGCTCTCACCTGCAGGGGGAGGCGTAAGGAGATTTTCCACACGAGGGTCAATAAGGTGCCTATTATTGTCAGTGTCAGTCTGCTCCTGAGTTCCGCAATGCTGAACGATAGTCAGTTCCCACTCTCTCACTGTCAGTGGTTGATAATTTTTCATTAGCGAGCTAATTGGTATTCATGTCAAAGGCACCAATTTCGACATTGTAAGGTTCTACATTACAGTATGTAAAGGTCGCTGGCAAGAGAAAGCACTCGCATTCGCATGTAACTACTTCTAATCTCAAGACCGTTCAATTTCAAAGTCACAAGACTAAAGTGACTGAAAATTATGGCAGGTCATACAAAACCATTTGCATACATGTACTAAAATATTTGCAATTTGTGTGAAGCGATGAGAAATAATTTTCTGCTGTGCACAGCTGACATTATGGTGCGGGGATTACACTTGTTGATTGCCAAATGTTAGTTATCATTTGAGAAATGCTTCAAAGCAACTGAAAAGAAAACAAAATCCAACCAGTAGTACATTTAGACAATAAAAAAAGATGTTTCAACATAAATATACAGTAGCGATAAATAGTAAACTACAATGAACAGTAACAGTGCAAATATCAGAGAAAGTATAAAAAGAATGAGACTGGATTGGTGAATTGATGTCTCTGCCCTGCCTTGTATTGTCTGATTCTGTGCTCTGAGATCTACAGGCATCGTTCTGCGTGTCACACTACCCTCTGCATTCTGGGATAGCTTTCAGGCCCTCTGTGACCATGTGCTGGATAAACAGATGTAATGGAAGGCTGGAAGATGGGTGGATAATAGAGATAGGTGAGAGAAATTGCAAATATAAAGAGAAAAGAAAAAAATGGTTACTGTGTGTTTAAGGGGTGACATAAATTAGTTGTCGCAAACAGCTGTCTGCAGCCTTGCCTGCTCTGGCTTATATAACAGGCTGCCTTAATTGCATTACATTTGTCTTATCTTGCGTTTTTGTTCAAACACACTCTGTGACATGTTGTACTAAGCTGTAACTGAACTAAGCTGAATTAAACGTGTCACTTTAGGCTGTTGCTTAGCATTTAACCCTGTAGAAGGTTTGAGCTCCCGAATGCAAAGTGCAAGAGGGGCTTATATGCTAGGGTGACCAGGTAATCCATGTCAGGGAGGACAGTCTGAGCTAGGACAGGATTTGTAAATTACCATTTCAATTAA
>JAODKE010003976.1:0-13298 GCA_026779605.1 Mormyrus hasselquistii
CCTTGGGTGACCCTACC
This sequence comes from Mormyrus hasselquistii, assembly GCA_026779605.1. Lineage (NCBI taxonomy): Eukaryota > Metazoa > Chordata > Actinopteri > Osteoglossiformes > Mormyridae > Mormyrus > Mormyrus hasselquistii. Next base: position 18 of record JAODKE010003976.1, read on the forward strand.
CCCCCGGGCAACATAGCTCCTGGGATCACAGGAACACGCAAACCCCTCCACCACGATAAGATGTCAAAAACCATCAAAACGTTGAGCTAATTTTTTTTTTTTTACTCAGTCAGAGGAAATAAAACTTAACAAGCTTTGCAAAATTACAAATAAATCTGTTTCATATAGTAATGTTTTTTGTTGTGTTAAAAAGTATCCTAAAACGTTTAGTGAAAAATTGTAAGACTTTTTTCACTTTTTTTTTTCTAAATGGTCATCCTTTGCAGACTGACTAGGCCTACATCAGAAAAACTGGAGATTTGGATATGGCATCTACAACAAGGCATGCAATTCATGGCACCACTAACTTATTTGACCGATACTGTTAGTCGATAAGTTATATTTGTGAACTTTTTCCAGTATCATTCAGCCCTAACACACAATACTGTATGTTCACAAAAATTAATGTAGCACCGGCGAGGGTCAGCATATCTCGGCATGCTCATGGGCAATGTAATTCGCCCTTGACTGTAATTGTAAGTAGCCCTTGAATCATTATGTTTATAGTTGCCTTCCAGATTGTAGCGTGTATGTTTACCCGTGTCTTGTGTGGAACTTGTCCGATCCTCGCATGTTCTTATCCTCTATAACTTCCGTACGTATTGTGTGTGCACCTTAAAATTCGGTATTGGATGATCTTGTGTTTCCGCTGTATGTATTGGAGTTGGGTGCCACTTACTGTCCTGTTAAAGACTACAATTAAGGGCAAATTCTGTTCCTTCTTGTCCTTCACTGCTCACGATGCCTCCGTCAGCCTGCTGCTACAGTAACTTATTCTAATTGATCACATGTACCATACTATGTAAAATGATGCGGCTAAGCGACGGGGATAAAGAGAATTGTTTAGTGTAAAGATCACTTACCCAGTAAAGGTAATCTGGGGTTTCCATGAATTCCTCAGTTCCATAAATGTTGCATATTATGACCAAGATGGTGATTAATGACACCTTTTGTATTGCCATCTCTATATCAAAACAGAAACAAAGTGTTGTACATTTTTTTTTCAAATAGGTAGGCATTTTTAAGTTAAATCTTTAGCAATTACAATTCACAGAACATTTTTCTTCAGTTCCTGCTTTTTCATTATGTTTGATATATTTTTAGCAATTTGTTGTCCACTTATTCTCTGTCCAATAAGGAAGATAAGTGTATATCTGTATTAATCTTTGCTCCAGCATTTTCACTGTTATCATAGAATGAATGATAATTTCACTGCACCCCTGATAAATGTTTAACAAGGTATTTGCCTTGACAACTGCTTTCTGAATATTTATTACACAGCTGTTACATCTCTTAATTGATTAAGGAACATCTAGTACGCCGATTCATTCATTATACACTATATGGACAAAAGAATGGATGGTCATGCAGAAGATGTTATTCAACCTGGCACCATCATTGGACGCCATTGGACACCTTTCCAACAAGTCTAATCTTCACATATCTGTCCTGCTAGAGCTGAACCTTTCCAACAAGTCTAATCTTCACATATCTGTCCTGCTAGAGCTGCCCGGGTCAACCACAAGTAAAGTGACTGTGAAGTGGAAACACCTGGGTTCAAATTCAGCTGCGAAGTGATAGGACACACAAACTCACAGAAAGGGACCTGATCACCCAGCATCAATACCCAACTGGTATGACAGCAAATCCCACCAGCAATGTTCCACCATGTAATGAAAAGCCTTCCCTGAAGAGTACAGGCTATTACAGCAACTAAAGGTTAACCAGCTTCGTATTAATGCACTTTACAGAGAATGGTGCAATAAATAAACAAACAATAACTTCTGTTCAGTGACAAATATGTAACTGAAAACACCTTGTTAATGAGAGGTCAGTGAATGTGAGATGCCCAGAATGATTAAATTCAGGTTTATTGGTATGACATCACTCATGCAAGTTCTTCACATTGCAAGAGACTGAAATCCATTGCTCAAAAAATAGCTTATAATGAAAAATATTGCATAAAAGAAAAAAACGTATAAAGTATAATACAATTGAAAGGGAAAATAGAAAAGCTATACAAAATATAAACATTTTGAATAAAGTGCAACTTAATTAGAAGTCTTGTGCTCAATCTTGAATGCAAGAAACAAGAAGGTTTTCAGTTTTAATTTGAAAGTCGCTAAAGTAAAAAAACATCCAGGACAGTCCAAGTTTTTGTTCCTTCCCAGCTCCCAGCCAATCAGAAACACCAGATCCCTGGTACCGGTGTGCTGAGAGGAAGCAAGAATATGGACTGCCTGGGGCTCATCATGGAGTCCAACTTTGTGATGCAGGCCCCAGAATGATGACACAATGGGTAACGGATTTGAAGAATGGTTCACTGAGAAATTTACATGATTTATTGATACAGGATTATAAAGACTCACAGTTTGCAACAAACTAAAATAAAACATGTTTGTACTGCAAGGAAATATACTTGTGCATGTATTTGCATCAGTGTGATTATCGGTTTGATATTTTAAGTTTGTTTTTCATATTACAGTGATGCCTGCAGTTCACGAGCATAATCCATTCCAGGAAAGTGGTTGTGAACGAAACTGTATGCGAACCATAAGAAAGCATTGAAAATCGATCAATTTGTTCACAAGTGTACCAAAAAATTTTTGTTAATAATTTTCTGGTTTGGGGTAACATGGTGGTGCAGTGGTTAGCACTGTTGCCTCACACCTCTGGGACCAGGGTTCAAGTCTCCACCTGGGTTACATGTGTGTGGAGTTTGCATGTTCTTCCTGTGTCGTTGTGGGGTTTCCTCCGGGTACTCCGGTTTCCCCCCACAGTCCAAAGACGTGCTGAAGCTAATTGGAGTTAATAAATTGCCTGTACTGTAGGTGTGCATGTGTGAATGTGCCCTGCGATGGGCTGGCCCCCTGTCCAGGGTTGTTCCCTGCCTTGTGCCCATTGCTTCTGGGATAGGCTCTGGACCCCCCATGACCCAATAGGATAAAGTGGGTGGGAAAATGAATGAATGAATTTTCTGGTTTTTTATAGTAAAAACCTTAAATAAAAACACAATATAGTGTGGTGACAGATGGACCAAGGCATCGCGATAGCAGAGAGAGATGCGGAGTCTTGCTTACTGGGGAAATCATGCCCTTTATTAACAGTCCCTAAGCCTTGTATTGTTGTTGTTAATGTTAATGGTTGCATTTCCCTACTGTTGCGCATGTGTTTGCCTGTGTCTTGTACCCGGTCCGATCCTTGCATGTGTTTAGCGTGTGTAAATCTTCCACCGTCTGTGCATCTTGCAGTTCGATGTCTTACAACCTTGTCTTTCCCGTCCTTGTATTTCTGTTCGGTGTTTGTTGGGTGTCTGTTGTGGTCCTTCTACAGTTTTTACAATTGCACATGGGGCATGCTGGGAAATGCACCCCGCCTGTGCTAGACTAGTATTAAAAAAGGAATCTGGTCGAGGAATCTGCTCATCAACCAAATTTTGTACGCCAAGCAATGCAATTTTTTTCACCAAATTTTTGGTCATGAGCCAAATTGTTCGTAGACCACAGTGTTCATGAGCCACGGACACCACTATACTTTGTATTTTCATTTGAAATCTAGCTTAGTTTTAGGTGTGGTTCCATTAGTTTTTTTTTTTTTTTTTTTTTTAAAAAAAGATGTTAATCAATTTAAAGACTTTTAAAAACTTCATTGACAGTCTCTGGGCGCTTTTCATTACTACCGCCTTTGCAATAGAATGAGACAAGAATTTGTGTTTAGTATCCTTTTGTGACCCCATGACTACAATTGCAATTTATAGCAAAATGGCAAGAGCGTAATAATAAGCAATTATTACACTTAATAAAAAGAAAATGTCTGTGTGCAGACATGTGCAGATATATTAATCTTGTCAATGGACTTTTGTTATGAAACCAATACATTTTCAACATTTTTCAGAATTAAGGAAGCATCCAAAGACTTTCTATGAGTGTTGTATATTTTAGTTCAGGTTTTCATAATTTTAATTTCTAGGGATACATAGTAATTTGTAGGACTAAGGTAGCTACTACAAAATGTCACAATGTCCTCCCATTGGCTATTTTTATGGTCAAAGGGCATTGCACAAGAGGTCCAAAGATAACTGAATCTGTACATTAGCTAAATAGTGTTTTAAAACTGTAAAGGAAAGTATTTATCATTTGTCTTTATTATATTTCATTTGGTTTTGGAAGCAATAGCTCTCATTTGGTTATTATTTTTATTTTTGTATCTTATTTAATTAAATTTTATGTTTAACAATGATAACCCTGCTTTGTGTACTGTAAACTTTGTGTACTGCAAAATTCTTGATTCTTGAATTTTAACAGCAGCTTTGCACTACAGCGCTACCCCAAGCATGACGCACATGGAAGTGTACGGCTGTCTGGTGGGTTGGAGCTCGAAGTATGAAAATTCAGGATCGTGAACGGTCCAGCACGATGTCATGCCCACTTTTGCATGAAGTATGAACCAGTCACGCAGGGGATCAGGAATTGCACACATAAAGAAGAATGCAGGAGATACGAGCAATTGGTAAAGACCTGGGATCATACACTCAATAAATGCACATTAAGATAAAAACTGGATAAGCCAGCTATATAGCACTACACAATTAGGTAAATGAGGTGCTACTGTCATTATCCTGGGGTATGAGAATGGAAAAGGGGACATAGCTATGGTAGAAGCGGCAGCAGACTTGGGCTGTGCCTTTAAAATTAAACCTGTGAGGATGGGACCAAGTGTAAAAAATAACTGCTCATTACCAGGGGAAGTGCTCTCGTGACAAAATGCATACCCCCACCCCACTCCACCCTGTGGCCCCCCTAAATACGTATTGTACTTGGGTCTGAAATAAATGTATTATTAGTATTACTATCATTATCATTAAGGGTCCAAAGCACGTAGTGCTATGGAACCTTGTTGTTTTTCTTAGGGTTTTTCTCTTTTATTATTTTTCTTCCCTAAAACTGAATGGGCAGCCTAAACCATAACAGCCAGACCGACCAGACTTGGCAGGATGATGGCAATTCCTACCCACTATTCACACCATCCAACACAAGTCTGTCAGCCAGATGGGGGCACTGTAACAGCCAACTATGGTGCTGATCGGTCAAATGCGGGCACTACAACCACTGTACATATATGTCTAACCTTTGCTAATTCAACTGAAAAGTCCTTATTTCTCATAATAATGATTACATGGTTACATTTCCTTTCATCTGAGTCTATATTTTTAATTTCCTTTCATTTTTCACCCATTTCCCTCATAGAACCTTATCAGACTTCATTTACACGTAAGAAGGCCTGAAAGTATTGAATAGCATTTCGTCGTTGCCAAGGTAATACCTCGTATGTGCACATATATTATAGGTGCACATACGAGGTATTACCTTGGCAACGACGATTTGTAAAATGGAGCGCTGCCTCCACCTGCTGGCCGCACCATTTCCATGGACATTTTAATCAAACAGCTAAATCTCAGGCATGCTTCATCCAATCCTCACAAAATTTGACCCACTAATTTATCACTGGACCACAAACAGACCCTCCACCATTTGTGCTGATCGGTCAAACGGGGGCGTCACAGCCACTGTGCATATGTGTGAAAGACCCACCTTTGCTAATTCTCATAACTACTCAGACCATCAGACCCGAACCATGCATTCAGTCAGGCTCAGGCACTGCATCAGACGATTCTACATTGGTGATGTTTCTCCTAAACAGACCTACAAGCACATTTACCTTCTGTTTCTCTTTCCTATTTCTTAACTTGGTATACATTTCTACTGTAATGTGAACATGTCAGGTCTCATCCTATCATAGTAGTATCCCCCCCGCTTAAATGGTGTGGATCATACTGCGGTCAAGCCATCCGCGCTTCGCCGAAACACGGTCGAACCATCCGCGCTTAAAATGTAATGTGCGCGCATAGACATGTCATTACGGTATCAGCCGTACATTACAGTTTAGGAAAATAACAGACTGCAAGCGATCGCGCATAGGAAAAGGTTGGATTATTTCAAATTGCAGAGAAATATGGCCTCAAACATACCATTTGTCAATACAGCCACTGTAATGCCATAGAGTTTGATTGTAGAATTATAGAAAAATGGTACAGTAAAAGTTGCACAAATTTGGTGGAGATATAGCCTAGGTCCTTGCATTTCAGAGGGTACCAGATATGTTTGTACCTTATGGGATATTCCTGATAAATCAGTTGTCAAACCTGGCTCATATATGACAATGCATGTACTGTAATCCCATGGATTTCAAAATGCATTTTCTTAAAAATTGTACAGTAAAAGTTGACTAAATTTGGTGGAGATATAGCCTGGGCCCTTGCATTTCAGGGGGTACCAGATATGTTTGTACCTTATGGGATAATCCTTAGAAATGAGCTGTCCAACCTGGCTCATAACATAAAATTTCAAAGTGCATTTTTAAGTGGTATATTAAATCTGACCAGATTTGTTTAGGAAATAGCCTTGAAAGATGCCTTTCAGATGCTACATGACTTGTTCATACATTATGAGAAAGCAAGACATTAATTGCATTTACGTATATCCTGTACTTTGTACATACGAGTACTCACCCTTTTCCTATGCGCGATCGCTTGCAGTGATACTGTAATGACATGTCTATACGTGTACCTTACATTTTAAGCGCGGATGATTTGACAGTGTTTCGACGAAGCGCAGATAGCTTGACCGCAGTAAAATCACCACTACTCATTACAACAGTATGCACTCATGAGGGGCAGGCAAGAGGTCGGTGTCCGGTAGTGTCAGTCCTACGAGGAGAGACGAGACGGGACGACGAGGGGAAGGGAAGGACGACGTGGATGGGTATGTAGCAGGGCAGGATGGAGCAGGTAGGCAGGGCAGGCAGGAGAAGGCAGGTAGACGGGGCAGGCGTGACAGGTAGGGCACAGCAGGTAGGGTAATCGGGGAGAACAAAAGACAGAAAGACGCTCAGTAAGGCACATTAGCGATAATGGCAACAATACTTCGCATCGAGTCTCTGGGCTCGCCAGCTTGAGAAGCGGAGCGATTAGTCAGTGATTGACTGCAGATGCTTGGTCCGGCCCATGTGGGCGTGACACAATATCAGTTTTGATCTCTCATTTTTATTATTCAGACAGACTTTAATCATGACAGCTTTGCTGCCTTCTATTTTTGCATATTTTTTAAAATTTCCTATCCCTATCCATAAATTCATTATTGGTCAAGGGCAACATGGTGGTGCAGTGGTAAGCACTGTTGCCTCACACCTCTGGGACCCGGGTTACCACCTGGGTTACATGTGTGTGGAGTTTGCATGTTCTCCCTGTGTCGTCGTGGAGTTTCCTCCGGGTACTCCGGTTTCCCCCCACAGTCCAATTAGCTGAGGCTAATTGGAGTTAATAAATTGCCCGTAGGTGTGCATGTGCATGTGAGTGAATGGTAACAGTGTGTGAGTGTGCCCTGCGATGGGCTGCCCCCCTGTCCAGGGTTGTTCTCTGCCTAGTGCCCATTGCTTCCGGGATAGGCTCCGGACCCCCGCGACCCAATAGGATAAAGCAAATGAATGAATGAATGAAAACTTACGTACTAGTCTGATTTTTCTCTGTTCATTAGAAACATGAAATATCTTTTTATTATTCTTACTATTTTATTACTGGTATAACTTTTATTAATATGGTCAAAAATAATAGCAAAAACAGGTTACTGGATAACACTTTACATTAACCTTCATAATGCCTTTATAATGCATTCATAAAACATTCATAAGCAGCATGTATGTGCACCTTAGCACCCCAATATTCCTTAGCACGTGAGGTATACATTGATCGAAAATATTATATGATAATAACCAACCGTATAATTTTATAATCAAATAATGTATGTTATTATGTACGGTTAAGCTGTTACGTATGTTTGGATGTTAAAGTATACTTACATGATGCTTATGAATGTTCTCTGAATGCATTATAAAGGTGAAGTTAATGTAAAACATTGCTGATTATTGTAATAAAATTCAAAATTAGGAGACTGAAGGAAAATATTCTTAGAGGAAACAGAATACTTTCATTTATGTATTACATCAGTAACAAAAACCAGAACATTTGCAACATTAAATGTTTCTCCTTTTGACTAGAATCTGAATTGGTGGCACAAGTTGGCCTCAGGTAACACGATATGCCAATGAAGACTGATAATGTTAAGAAGCTTTCCTTACCTTTCCTGTACTCTTGGTGTACTGTACTGTAGTCTCACTTTGCGTAAAAGTGCAGGCTGTGAAGAGCACAATAAGGATTCCTGTGACTAACAGGGAGATGTGAATGACATGAAGAAAAACTCAGAACTTCCTGAAACACAATAAGCGTGTGCCAAGAAACCAGTAAAACTGGTTTATTTTAAACTGCTTTTTCATCTTATTTTTATACTCATTCTTCTTACCTGAATATTGGCATTTTCCAGGAAAATTACACCAAATAATTTCCAGTCATTAGTAATATGTGATGGACTGGTGACCTGCACAGGGTGTACCCTGACTCTCGCCCGAAGATGCTGGGATTTGCTCCAGCTTCCCCGCAACCCAAATGGATAAAGCAGTATAGATAATGGATGGATGGATGGATGGATGGATAGTAATATAAATTAAATTGAATCCTTGCCGAGTCAAAAGTTAAATCCAACAGCATCTTTAGTTTGCTGTTACATAATATGTCCTTTTTACTGTTTATTAGCAGCTAGGTTGTATACGCAGATAATGAACATTCCACTTAAAAGTGGCAAAATTACACAAAACTCCAGAGTCAATACTATGGCATTCTGCTCTCAACCTGTGTTTGAATTATAAATGTAATACAGTTGGCCCTTCCAGCTCATGAATTGCCCGATTGCGGTTTCAGTACATCGTGGGGTCGGCATAAGAAGGTAGATGGGAATTTTTTGGGAGTTTTGCAAAAGTCACAGATGATATGGGAAGGTGAGCAGAAGACACAAGAAGTTTAGTAACTAATGAATGTACAAAGTATATGTCAAGACCCGCTCTTCCGATCCTCCTGTGTGACACGCCCACCTCGTTACCTCGTGTTTATTCCTGATTGTTATCAACTGTTACCTGTTATGGTCATCCTGTCCTGTGTATGTAGTCCATGTCTGTGTCAGTATTCCCTAGATCCGTCATTAATGTACGTTGCCGTGTGCTCCCCAGTCGTCCTGTCAACCCTCACTAAACCTTGTTCGTTCGCATTAACGGCTTGCTTGCCTGCCGACCGGACGCAACAATACACGTGCAGTGCTGGTTTGGTCTGTTCATTTAGTGCTATAAAAATAAAAGTTACAGTAGGTCACATAAGTGTACCTCTCAACATAATTCAAACAATATTTCATATTTTAAAAGATAATTCATGGCTGGGTTTGCAATTATTTGTTCTAAAGATATTTATATTTAAAAACCCTATGTTTGAAGTGAAGTTACATTACATTAATACAAGGCCAAGGTAGTCAAGCTTCAATGAATATTGTCATAGTGCAACAGAAACTATTTTGCTTGCTTACAAATATAGATGTCCTAAATGGACTAGTGAAATTATTCAGATGGTTTTCAAGTAGCAATAGGCATTCATTCATATGTTGTTGCAACCGACATATCCTTAAATACTGCATAGATTATAAAGTCTGTAGTCAGGTGCCATTTTTAAGGGTCTGTTTGAGACACTCACAAAGTTAACAGAAAAAAACTATCAAGCTTGTGGAAGCGAGATAGTCTAAAGAAGAAATTTATTGTAAGTAATTCTTGGAGGTCATTAAAGTTAAATGCATCTGCCCCCTAACAGAACAATTGGCGCCAGTTGCCCCCTACTGAAATGGTATAAAATCACCATCACTCATTACAACAGTATGCACTCATCAACCACTGGCACAAGTGTCATTATCATCTATAATTTCTTAACTGCCTCAATACCAGTTTTGATCTCTCATTTTAATTATTCCGACAAATTTTAATCATGAAATCTTTGCTGCCTTCTATTTTTGCATATTTTTATAATTTTCCTTACCCTAGCCATAAATTTGTCATGACCTAGCCATGTGAATTCCCCGGTCCGAGCAGCGCGGCACACAACAAAATTCATTACTGAAGTTACTAGTCTGATTTTTCTCTGTTCATTGCTTTCCTTAAAACATCTTTTTATTATTCTTACTATTTTAATACTGGTATAACTATTTTATTATTAGCATATGGTCAAAAATAATAGCAAAAACAGGTTACTGGGAAAGACTTTACATTAACTCCACCTTCATAATGCCTTTATAATGCATTCATAAAACATTCATAAGCAGTATGTATGTACACCTTAGCACCCTAATATTCCTTAACACCTTAGATATACATTGACCGAAAATATTATATAACAAACATAATTTTATGATCAAATTATGTCTGTTATTATGTACATTTACTGTAAGCTGTTAAGTACGTTTGGACGTTAAAGTATACTTGCATGGTGCTTAAGAATGTTTTCTGAATGCATTATAAAGGTGAAGTTAATGTAAAACGTTGCTGATTATTGTAGACAAATATAGACTTACAAATATAGATCTTCTAAATGCATGGGCTAGTGAAATTATTCAGATGGTTTTCAGGTAGCAACAGACTTTCATTAATATGTCGTTGAAACCGACATGTCCTTAAATACTGCATAGATTATGAAGTTTGTAGTCAGGTGCCATTTTTAAGGGTCTGATTGAGACACTCCACTCCACCATTGGCCTGGAGGTGAGCCCTTAAGTCCCAGCTCCCTGGGTGCTGCCATGAGTGGATTGTCAAGATCAGCTCTGGGAAGCAGGCAAGGGAAGCTGTGGATACGGACAAAGAACTTTATTTGTGGGGAAATTCCAAAGACAACATGCAATGTTAATGACCGGACTGGGGAAACAAACCGAAATGCGGACTAAATACATTGAACTAATGACAGCAACAGGAAACAGCTGGTGAACACAGGGATTCCACATGGGGTAGATGAGGGGGCGTGGCACATGGGAGGAGCAGACGAGCGTGTCATGACAGGCTGGCCTTCACAGACAGCTTACTTAGAAAGAGAAAGTTGAGCGAGGCGTAAAAAAAGACAATTTCCCCATGAGGATTTCTGCTGTGTGGCAGGGCGCATTATCCTGCTCAGTGTTGGGAAGATTACTTTGCAAATGTAATTCGTTACAATTACAAGTTACTCTATTTAAAATGTAATAGTAGTGTAACTATTTCAATTACTATATGATTTTAATAACTATATTATTTTTGATTGCTTTTCTAAATTATGAATGAATATTTTCAACCATTAACCGTTTTGAAATTTTGTAACCTGGCAGTGTTTACCTTACAGCAGTACTAAACACTGACTACTGTCAAACTCCTTTCAATATATGAATTAACATGATTATATAATTGATCAATTTAATAAAGATAATAACAGACAGCACAAGGCCTCCTTTTACTGTATGATCATACAGTTATAAAGTCATTAAGTTTTTTATAAAATCAACAACACTGCTAAATGAATTATTAAACATTCTATTCTTGTGAGATCGTGTGTTATCTCTATCTGCCAATAATTGAAACAGAACTGTGGACATTGTAGCTTAGTGTGAAGACAAAGAAATTTAATGAAACATCTGCATGTACAACAGTCAATGCAATTTGGGCATATAACTGTGCACACTGTGCTCCAGCTGAAAAACTTTGTACAACGACAAAGAAAAACCTTAAAACATTTGTATGTAAAATTTCACAACCAAAAAAGCAGAGTGTTTAAAGTGCTCCATTTCAGTCAAAAGCCAGTTTATCTTTCTGTGTATCGATGTGTCTTGCATCAGTAGAATCTTTTGACTTTTCCTCTGAAAAAATGGATTAAAAATGGATTACAATTATATATTATTCTGGAATAAAAACATTTTTCTTGTTTTCTTTACATTAATATCCAGCTGATTACAAAAGAGGACAGAATATTTTAAAAATAGTAACAATCTGCATTATATTTGTATGTGTAGGGAAAACATACCAAATATACCATATAGGCCTAATAATGATTTTAAACAATGGGTAAGAATAGATCCTCGCTTCATACTCAGTGAAAACCCAGATTCCCTCAGTGTAACAAGTCATAACATTAATGTTACATAAAATATACCTAAAAAATTGTTAAAACTCAGCCTTCAGTTATTAAATTCTAATGTGTGTTCAAAATATAAACTTCTTTGGGAGTCAAAACAAGATAAACTGAGTGATTTGACCACTCCATGATGCTTCAGAATTACATTATGATACAAGCATTATATATACTTGCGTGAATAAATGGTTCCATTTTACTTCTGATCTGAACAGTTCTTCCATCAGACAGGATATGACATTTCAGCTGATTGTGTAATCACTAACTTTGTTTATGTCGATTTTTCAATCGCAAATCACGGAGTAGCCTAAAACAGCGTCTTCGCAGCACTATAAAATAAAATGTGTCAGCAGAGTGGCAAGGCTGCATTGCCCAGGGGTTAGCTAGTTAGTGAATTTTCAAAACTAGTATTGGGTAACGAATATTAAGTAACAAATTCTGGGTTGCCGAGTACTCGGTAGTAACGATTACACAAAAGTAACGGATAACCACATTACTAATTCAGACACAAGCAGTTTTTGGATGTTTGAGCTGCAATGCATCATGGGACAAATATTTCTGATCCAGACTTAATTCCTATGGATTTGTACCTCTATACAGAATGATAAGGAGTGTTTCCAACAACATACCTAGGCCATTTGTGGGCGCTACGGTCCTGATTTCAATTACATTTGATACTGTTTAAAAAAAAAAAAAAAAATCCCAAATCAAAATAAATTAAAAAAAAAATCAAATAAATAAATGGTAATGCTTTACAATAACTGCACCTTTATAATGCCTTTATATTGCATTCATAAAACATTCAGTACACCTTCATAATGTATTAATTTATTCAGAAATCATTCATAAACATCATGCATGCATACCTTTACATACAAACATCCCTTACTTTATCCGCTACATAAATGATTGGCATAGACAGGTAAAAAATTTCTGAAAATTATTTAACTGAGGTTTTGTTCCAACGAAAATTGACGCTGCTGCTGCTGCATGTCTCTCTATATCTCTTTTACAGACAACTCAAGATGAAGAATTTTCATTTTGACTTCATGTTCTTCTTTTAAATACTGTAATTTACGTTCATGGGGCTCTATGGCAAGTTTCTCATGAATTGT
>JAODKE010003977.1:0-13293 GCA_026779605.1 Mormyrus hasselquistii
TCACTTTCACTTGTTCCCATGTCCTAGTTGTGCTTGTATTTCATCTGTAATTATGGAAGTTGGAGATGTAACACTACATTCAACTTATAAGTAGAATAATTACACACTACTTACACATTTAATTTGTCTGCCACTTTTTGCCAGCTGTCTTTTCTGGTTTGACCCGCTTTTGATGTTTTTCCTTTAGTACATATAAAATCTTTGAATTAATCATACCCCTGCTCAGATTGTGTGAAAAATTGCACCCTGTTTTTTGACAATTTGTGGAAACCAATGAGAGACTTGCTTTTCAAGCAGCGCGGGCACGTGCAATCATCTCGGATTAATAGATCCAGCCAGACTAATCTACTACACAGCTGTGTTTGAAAAACCAACTTAACAGGATGAGCTTCACCGGCATTAACTTATCCGAGATGAGGTTTCTGATCTTGGATGATTTAAGCAACGTACGGAAAATACCCGCCAGATCAGATGAACTTTATTGATTATTTGTTGATAGGGTGAATTCTGGTGCACACCACAGTGAGGTTCATAAAGTGTGGACCAGATGAAGTGCAATGACATCACACAGCGCAGACAGATTTTAAGAAGGTACCAGACGGACATTCATTAATTTTCTATGCTTGCTTGTCCTTTGCAAGGTCATTAGGGGTTCACAAACAAAATATCAGCAAAAAAAAAAAAATGCAAGGATGGAATTCTTCCTGGTGTGTTGTGGCTGGGGGTGAGGGTGACACGCCATGAGGAGGCGCTGTAGTGTGTGATGTCGGCAGGTAGAAAGGGTCCACTGTGGTGCTTCTTAGAAAGCCAGACATTACAATAAGGTCTCGTTTGCGTGCTGCGAGCCTGAGCTTTGTGCCCACGGTTTCCACAGCGCGGTGCTGTCCTCGTACTTCCTCAATGAGCGGCTGAACACTCATGGCAAGATGGGCTGCTTGCTGTGCATCCTGGGCTCCACGGTCGTGGTCCTCCACGCCCCGCAGGAGGAGGAGGTGGTGTCTCTGAGCACACTGGCTGAGAAGCTTAAGGAGCCAGGTAGGTCACACACTCGGTCACTGGGCTCACGGTGTCATCCTGCCTCTGAGGGGGGTGATTTTTGGTTGTAATTCCAAATTTTGTGATTAAATGAGAAAGCCGCAGCTCATCCGGAAGTGAATGTTCTGAGGGCAGAAAGAAAAATGATTGCGTCAGACTGCAGAGAAGGTGGGTCCAAGCAACGAGAGAGGCAAGATCAGATGTCTTGGTCCCACCTCCTCTAGTTGTTTGGACTCATCTCCTCTACAATCTGATTGGTTATCTCTCTGAACCAATCATGTTTCATTCTGCCCTCAGAACATTTTTGTGTAAGTAAAACTCCCGCGAGCATGAAACAGCTGCAGTTGAAGTTCTGCCCTATGGGGATGGGCAACAGCATGCAGTGTGCAGTGTGCAGTGTGCAGTGTGCTTTTTTGCTGCAGGTTTCATCGTGTTTGCCGTGGGTGTCGTGGCCAGCAGCCTGCTGCTGATCTTCTTGGTCGCCCCACGCTACGGCCAGAAGAACGTGCTGGTGTACATCCTGATCTGCTCAGCCATCGGCTCACTCTCCGTGTCATGTGTGAAGGGTTTGGGCATTGGCATCAAGCAGCTGTTCGGGGGGAAGGCCGTGCTGAGAGACCCCCTGTTTTGGAGCTTGCTGGTGGGCCTCGTGCTTTGCATCAGCACACAGATAAACTATCTGAATAAGGCCCTGGACATCTTCAACACCTCGGTGGTGACACCCATCTACTATGTGTTCTTCACCACCGCGGTTGTGGCCTGCTCTGCCATCCTCTTCAAGGAGTGGGTGTGGATGACACTGGAACGGGCCGTGGGAACCGTGGGTGGCTTTCTGGGCATCGTCCTGGGCATCTTCCTTCTGCATGCCTTCAAGGATGTTCCATTCTCCTGGGACACTCTGCCGCTCTTCCTCCGCCAGGGCCGCCACGGGGTGCAGTGGGGCCAGACGTACGTTGCCCTGCTACAAGAGGACACACCAGTGGGCCATAGCATTCACCCCAGTCAGGAGGAGTGATACGGTGCCCCTCCCTAGGCGATATTGTATTCACACAGAGGACAATGTAGCTTCTGTACCAACAGACGTTTCCCACACGCTGCATTTCACAGGAACACAAACGCAGCTTGTCTGCATATGCCACTGTTACCTTCAGCAAAGATTCTAGTATTCTGTAGGTTTGCCTTGAACATGCATTTCAGCTTCCTACTTTTACAGTACAGGCTGAGTTCTGCTCAAAATATTTATTTTATGCAAAATGTTTAAATCACAACTGATCTCAGACAGATAGGAACTCATCAGATAGGACAGAAAATCTGCTGGATATCCAGGATCAGAGTTCCCTGCCCCTGATCTAGCATCATATAAGCAGGCATGAACTCGGCTGGAATGGAACAGTGAGGTCAGATATAACTCTACAATTTCCCTGAAAATACCAGCCGATCAGTTAAGGACATTTAACCAGAGTTAAGAAATGACATGCATTGTATGTGATACTATTTAAAATACATAAATACTGTATCTACATTAACTGCTATAAAATGGGTATTAAAAAGTATATACATATATTAATATATATATATATATATATATATATGCATAAATACACATACATATACACACACAAACTACTAGTGAAAAGTTTTTGCACACACAGATTTTCAACATTTGCATGTTACTCGACATTTACTAAACATACAGTCAATATTGTTTGCTAACAAAAAACGTGAGCATGAGTATCTTCATCAGCAAGAAAATAGATATTTGATTCATCAAATTAACCTCTTCTAGCAGTTATAACAGCAGAGAAAATTTGAGGCATTCTTTCAGGAAGGGACATTAAATACTGCTCTGTATCATGGCATGAAACAGGAAAGCCTAGACTTTGACTCTGCCATCACCACACTGGCGGTTATTAGGATGTCAGATATGCACTGTTATACTCCTTCCATGTTATAAAGGAAACCTTGTTTTTATCTGATTTGTATTTTCATTTATAGTTGCTCACTCAACCTTTTAAAGCTTAACAGGAATAAAAAAAATATGCAGTTTATGAAATAAATGGAGAAGCTGCAAAGACGTTTGACTTGTGGTGTATATTTAATGTACATACACATAATAAAGCATGAATACAACATGATCCAAGACTAATGCGATATAAAGCTCTAGGAAGCTGTAGTTTCTGATACATTCCATGAATTTGACACTCTTTTTACTTCTCATACAATTTTATATTTTATCAAATGATAAAGGTTATTTATTAAATATAATCACTATAGGAGGGGTTTTAATAACTACATTTATGTATAAAATGTAGCTAAAATGCATAGTTTATTATGTAGGTATATATTTGACATGACTTCATAATTCATTAATCCAGAATCCATATTTTACCTGGTGATAGTATTTGTTTTTTTATTGTTTTTCTTGCCCCAAGCCACTGGATGAAATCTTCCCAAAAAGCTTTGGATTTGTATGAATGTTCAATACCTTTGTAGATTTGACAGTATTACCAAAATTAAAACTAATTCTTAGGAATTCAAAAGAAGAATAAACGTCATTAAGCAACTTGAAACAAATCACCTTAGCTTTGAGAGAAATATGGAATGTTAAATCTTTTGTTATTATTACATTGGAAACTGAAACATCAAAAGAACTGTCTAGATGCTTTTTTTGTGAGGAAGACCATTTGTCAGAGAAAAAGTCCCTTCAATATCCATTTCAGTATTTTTTATCCATAACAGAAATATAATAAATAATAATAATTTTTGTTGATACCCATGGGGAAATTCTTTTCATGCCTCCCCTCTCAGTAGGTGAGAGCAAGGTGGCTGTGAAGGGCAGCTACCCATAGCAGCACCCAGAGAGCTGGGGGGTTAAGGGTCTTGCTCAAGGACTTGCAAATGTGCCAAGGCTGTGCTTGAACCTTCTGATCACAGGCACAGAGGCTAAGCTGCACACTGCCCCCAATATATAGACATACTTTACTCTATTGTCAATGTCACCAATCAAATATGGGGTACCACAGAGATCAGTACTTGGCCCTTTATAGTTTTTTCTCTCTACATGCTGCCATTAGGAACATAATGAGAAAACATAAAGTTAACTATCCCTCCTATGATGACAAAACCCAAATATACATTTCTATTATGCCTAATGATACCGCATCTATTGTCACTTTAGCTAATCGCTAAAGACCTGTACTGTATCGCTTACGTTTATGCTTATTAGTCCATAAATAGATTCCATCTTTTGCACATTAAACGGACACAGTGCACTCATTATTAGTAATGGAAAAGTAACCACGTTTTCCTAAAAAGCCCCAACAAGAGAGAGAATCAAAGCCGAATAAATTAGGCTATTTGTATGTTTCTGTTGTAACTGAATCCTGGGTCTGATGTGATGAGCTGTGCTACTGCTTATACTGACATACCATGGCTGGACAGGACGCCGTGTTTATCTACGTGTCATAATGCTGCCACCCAGTGGTGATTTCGGTACTAATGCCAACATACCATGGTTGGAAAGATGTTGAGTTGAGCTAAGTGTGGTAATACTGTCACCTAGTGGTAGCAGGTGTATTGCATGTGTGGTATCCGTCAGGTCATTCCAGCTCAGTATTTAATCAAACTTTCAGGCTTCTCATTCAATATTGACAGAGATGCATGTATGTTTCTGTCACGGAGAAAAATAACAGGTAACATATAGCGAAGGCTGCCATTGCCTTTTAGGGCTACTTGAAGCAGGTCCTGGACATTGATCTCCATGCGCAGGTCCACTTTGGAGGTGTTTTCATGAAGCCAGGGTAACTATACTGAATAGTTCTTTATGGGTTTCGCTGGTTTTATCTGGATCCCTGGGCCTGCAGAATCATCAGTTATTTTTTTGAAGTGAGTTGATCAATAAGTTTCCTTCCCTTTCACTGTAAACCTAAAGACCCCTGGTCTCCGAATCCCGTGACTTTCTGTACTTTTCGCTGACATTTACAGCGCGAGAAATAAGTATTGAATTCAAGTATTGCATTCTTTTCATTAAATATATTTCCAATGATACCATTCAGCTGAAACTTTCACTAGACATTGGTATTAACTCAAGAAATCCGCACAAAAATATCACAGCATTCCAGTCCGTAAAGTTATGTGTAATACAGTGGAATGACACAGGAAAAAAGTACAGACTCATGAAAGCTTATGATATCCTGCTCTACTCACTGATACTATGCATGCGCAGACCAAAATTCTACAACCTTTCTCAAAGCTTACCAACTGTTCGTCGATCTGTCCTACCTTGGGTTGAGGTAAGTCTTACTGTTTATCAGTAATATGTATGTTTTTCTTAGTCATACTACATTAATGCATTTATTACAGTTTACTGCATAGATATTTACTGTCAACATTTTATAAGTTATATCCAATTGCATGTGTGACATAATCTTGTACAGGCTGTTGTATCCATGCACGAGTAATGACCGTATTGTGAAATCTTTGCATCGTGCTGTGTCTTTTTCGGGCATTAAATGATGCATTTAGAATAAATTGAGAAATGTTAATATTTCAATAACTTTGATAGACTTCTAAATAAAACATGTTAAATGAAGACATGGTATAACATTAAGTTTAATGTTACGACTTACAATAAAGTTTATTTATTAGACACAATGTAAATGAGAGCAACAGAGTACTTGGCATTTTTGTCTCATGTGTTAGTCAGACTCTGTCGGTGACCTTGACTTCAGGAGACAGTGATTCGCAGTAGTGTGTGTAGTTTAACAATAACTGTTGCGTAGTTGTTCTGTTGTGTTTGCATGCTGTTGTTATTTGTAGATTTACTGTTTCTTCGACAAATGTACCACTATTATATTTATTTCTTTTTATTAAAAAATGACTTTCTTATGGTTAATCTCTAAGTTGCCACATTGTTACATTTGCACCTTTAACTGTAGCTCACCACCATTATTCTTCCTGAGGAGGATAGTTACATAGAATCTTTAAATCATAAAAATCAAAAAATGGAGGCTGTTATAAAAATGGCTGAAGAGAACATAGAAAAGTCTCAGCAAAAACAAACGGATGCATATGACAGGAAAGGTCAGAAGAAGATGTGGTGCACAGTCCTGGTGATGAGCTTCTCAACATGAGGAAACGTGGGAGAAAAGGAGGAAGAATGGAGCCAGATTTCCCAGGGCCGTACATTATTGTGTCCATTAGTGGTAAAGTAGTTATCTTAAAAAATCTGGGGGAATGACTTTGAAAAACAAGTACAATACCAGCCACCTCAAGCCCTACAGAAGAGGCCAGTGCACAGATTCAGATGTTTCTATCCTGGAATCTGAAGTGAGGAAGACAGAAGCTGATCTGCAGGATGCAGCAGTTTCTTCAGAACAAAAACAAGTTCCTTCACGGCCTTCAGTCTCTTTTGCATCAAACAAAAAAGAGGAAACATCGGATGCCTTCAAAGAGGTTAAATCATGTGTTGACGCAATAGTGAAGATCCAGACAGATGTCACGAACACGCAAAACAAAGGTCCTAACATGAACATTCTTGTTTGCCAGTTTGGCACCAGTTCTTTCTTTGCATGATGTTGACCTCTTGGCTGTTTTGTCCAATTGGTCATTTGTTGCCAGTTTGGCACCGGTTCTTATTTTACATGATGTTGGCCTGTTGGCTGAATGTGAAGTACAGGGGCTGTACAAACTACCCTAAATAACTGAAAAACATTCGGCATAATTCATGAGGCGACAAATTATTATAAATGAGGAAATTTGCAGTTTCAAATTTTACGGAGGAAAATTTGAATCTGTTATCCTTATGAGTTTGGTTAGAATGAAGTAAAAGAATCCCATACATAAATATATCAAAACATGTAAAGTGTTCCAAAACTCTATAAACACTTTTAGCCCCAATCATTTCAGCCTGTTCAATAACAAGCAGGATAAAAAGTCAGTCAATCCTTACATGTCCATCCCTGAACATTACTGCCTTTTCACGCCTACAAGAGCACATTGGCCATCTTCAGCTGTTCACAGATGATGTTAAAACCATACATACAAATATATATATTTATTTCTTTCCAGTCATAAAGCTGTGTACTGCAAGTGATCATGGACAGGTGGAAGCAGTTGTGGGACCATACAAGCTTCATGACACTTCCTTCAGGACACTGCAAGGAACTAATTGGTTTGTTGAGGTTAGAGTGAATCTCTGTTATTACTCCTAATCAAAATTATTTTTTGCTTTTAATTAACTCAATTTAATTTTTATTCAGCACAGGTCATTGATGCATATCTCCATCATGTTATAAAGAAACAACAGGCAAGAAAGACTTTCAGTTGGAGAGCTGTTTATTGCCAGTTAATTCTGTTTATGTTAACACTCGTGCGTTAATTTTTAACAGAAACCTGTACACCTGCTGTCAGCAGTGGTTTCACGTTTGTTGTTTGCTGGACAGTACAGACATGGGATGAAGGTATTACATATATAAGGTGACAGGTAATACAGACACTATTTAGAACTAATAGTAACTTGCACTAAAACCTTTCAAACAGATGAAACTGTTGAGGTGAGGACATTTAGTTATGTCCAGTGAATAATTTTGGGGTGCCCTGGATGCTTCCGGTACATTGTTTTTGGTAATATTGTTGCGTGTTTTCATTTAATTATGTTGTAGAAGAGGAGCAAAATATTTCAAAGTTAATGTTGTTTGTGTATGCGCAACATTTTAGATTGTCACCATGTCAGAGAAGGTCACCTGTCTCATTGATCCAGAGGGAAAGAAAGGCTGTTATGATCAAAAGAGTCTACATAGCTGGTGGTACAGTAACAAAACTTACAAAGAGAGTCTGGCTCACAATTGTTGCCAGTTTTCCTTTTTAACAGACTGTTAAGACTTAAAGGATACGATGATGGGGGTGAATGGCAGCTCCAGACATTGGAGCACAACAAGCAGAAAGACTCCCACAGTTGTGGAGTTCTGCCATTGAAAGTAACTAGAAGCCTTTCTTTGTGATTTGAGGCTTTTAACTAAAGCCGGTCAAACAGACACATTTCAAAAATGTTGAAAGGTTGATTCATGTCATAATGTGTAATCACTGTATTACAAGATTGTGATGGTAACAGTTTTAAGGTTTTGTTCTTAAGTTAAATCAGTTCTTTTACAGTTTGCGGAAAACTACCTCACAAAAGGAGGGCTACTGGATGTGTTAACCAGTGAGTCTGCCATGAGAACTACATGGATGGACATAGCCTGTGCTGTCCTTGAATATTGAGGTAATACAACAATATGATTCACATAATGTAATATATTTTATCATACAGCTCATACGGATTCTTCTGCAAAGGTTCTGTTAACGTGAAAGGAGCATCCCAATGTTCTAAGGTCCAATACTTGTTTGTAATGATATCTGATTCACATCTTTGATATTGCATTTTGGAAAACCTAACATGATGCAATACACTTTCAAATTTTAAGTTTGCTTGAAGAATTATTTGGTCATAAGCCGCAAATATTAGCATACTAGCAATAAAATTGTCATGCCCAAATCGTCCACTCCTCTCATGTTCCACACCCCCTCATCAACCCCATGTGGAATCCTGTGTTCACCAGCTGTTCCTGCTTGTTATCATTGGTCCATTGTATTTAGTTTGCGTTTCAGTCTGTTTCCCCGGTCCTATCATTGTATTGTCAGGGTGTTATGTCAACCTGTGTTTTGCCTGCTTCTCTTGTGATTAAACCCTGTGTTCCCCGATTCCTGGCTTCTGACTCTTTTGTCAACGTTCCATGCGCCACTGAGCCATGACAGAATGACCGTACTTCCACAAAAGGTAACCCCCATGACTGAAGATGCCTACCTCGGTTTCGTGGGTGAAGTTACCTACTGGCTAGATCAGCCGGAAGTCCGGGAGGATCCCCGCGGAGGTGCCAATGATGCCTGAGGTCCCCGCGGCGCCTGAGACGCCACCGCCCAAGGCCCCTGTCCCCGAGGAGGTCCCGGACTGCCGAACCGATGCTCCTCCTACAATTGTGGAGTTGGAGGAGGAGCTGGAGTGGGACCCCTCAGGGATCTCCCTGACTGCCCCCAGACCTCTCCCTGTGACTTCCCCTGTGACCTCCCCCATGACTCCTCCACCGTCACTACAGTGTGACAGACCCCGGCTGGGTTCTCGCTTGACAGTCTTCTGGAAGGGGAGGGGACATCTACGCTGGGGTTGGGTTCTGCCTGCCCTCCCCCCTAGCTTGCCTGTGGTTCCCCTGGCTGCGGCTCGGCGGTTGCCTGCAGGTCCTCTGGCTCTTGCTCAGCGGTCGCCTATGGTCCCCCTGGCTTCGGCTCGTTGGCCGCCTCCGGTCCCACCTCCGACGCCTCGTCGGTCGACTGCAGGACTTCTGGCTCCTGCTCAGCGGATGCCTATGGTCCCCCTGGCTTCGGCTCGTTGGCCGCCTTCGGTCCCACCTCCGACGCCTCGTTGGTCGACTGCAGGACCCCCGGCTCCGACTTGTCGGCCGCCTCCGCCTTGGCCGCTGGTGGCTGCGCCTTTGACTGCCGCGTCTCCTGCTCCCTCCTCCCCTTTGCCTGTGTCCCCTTCACCTTCCTCCCTCCTCACCCCCTCCGTCAGTCCCTCTGCCTTCCTCCTTGGCCTCATCTTCGTTCCCTCCTTCTCCCTCCTCGCGCTCGGCGAGGGTCCCTCCGGCTTTGGCCTCGTGGTCGCCTGCTGCCCCTGCAGCTTCCGCCCCTCGCCTGCCGGGGTTCCCTCCAGCTCCCCGTTTCCCCTCGCCCTTTGCTTCCTTGCCCCCTGCCTTTGTGCCCCCTGCGTTCGTCCCTCTGTGTCTTTTAGTCTTTTTCTGCCCCCTGTGTCTGCTCCTCGTCCTCCTGTTTCTCCTTCATTCACTCCTGGCCCCTTGGTTTCTCCCGTTAGTGTTCCCCCTGTGTCTCCGGTGTTGGCCCTGTGCCTGTTTGCTTTCGTTGTGGTTTGTCAGTTGTTGTCTGAGTCGCTGTCTCTGTGTCTCTTCTGGGTGTCTGTCTTGTTCCCTGTGCCCGTTGATGTGTTTTTCTCATGTTTTTCAGGTTGTGTCCCCGGTCTCTGTCGCTTCTCTCCACTTAGGCGCACCCCGGAGTGCGCACCTTTGGGAGAGGGTTCTGTCATGCCCCGATTGTCTGCTCCTCTCGTGTGCCACGCCCCCTCATCAACTCCGTGTAGAATCCCCATGTTCACCAGCTGTTCCTGCTTGTTGTCATTAGCCCATTATATTTAGTCCGCGTTTCAGTCTGCTTCCCCAGTCCTGTCATGGTATTGTCAGGGTGTTATGTCAACCTGTGTTTTGCCTGCTTCTCTTGTGATTAAACCCCGTGTTCTCTGATTCCTGGCTCCCGACGCCTTTGTCAGCGCTCTGTGCACCGCAGAGCCATGACAAAAATAATTGAAAGGAAATTAAATATTGAGTGAAGATTATTTTCTTATTTTGAATAACGGCAGTATGTTACACCTAACACTACTATTGCTTTTTCAAAATACTGAAAATGAATCAAATGACTGATGTTAAAGCTTCTATACTAATGAGAACAACTGTGATTATAGGCAATGCAGAGGATTATTGCTTGGTTTGTTCTATGCTGGAAGATGATCCCAACAAAAGCATATTTGAAATGGTAAGAATTTCTCAACATGTACCATCGACACTAATTTAATATCCTACTATGCTAATTTTCACTCTTCATAGTTTTGTTCTTGGGGTCTAGTAATATTACAATAATTAATAACATATTAACTGCTTCTACACCTGCTTGGCTGCATTGGACCAAATAGTTAATTGAATCAGTCACTATTATTACTGATTCTGTTATGATCTGCGGTAGACGGGCAGGCAGGATGAGGGGAAGTACGAGGCAGGCAGGATGAGGGGAAGTACGAGGCAGGCAGGATGAGGGGAAGTACGAGGCAGGCAGGTGAGGAATTAGGGGAAATCAAGGGATGCACAGAGCAGACAGCAACAAACATCAATGACTGATCTTGGGAAAACGGACTCAGACGCGGACTAAATACACAAGACAAACCGAAGACAACAGGGGTGATTACAATCAGGAATTATCATGAGGTAACAAGGAGGGCGTGGCACACGGGAGGATCGGACAAGCAGGTCATGACAGTTTCCATGTTCAGACTAATAGTTATGTTTTATTATTCAGGTGTAGTGTGATATGTGCAGTCACTGGTATGAATGTGCCAAATACAATGGAAAATTTGAAATAGCATATGTTTGTAAAAATGTCTTTGGTCTTTGTTGGAATGTTTTATTTATTGTTCATAATGTATGTAAATTAAAGCCTTTTTATTCTTTTTATTGATGTGCTATTGTTTTATTTGAAATGCCCTCACATAAGGTGCTTTATGGACTTTAAAAGTCTCATCTATTATGTTTGCTAGAAAATATTGCACATACTTTATAATGCTGTATGTAATATAGTTGTAGTTTATTTAGTAATACTATATATAATGTGTCAGCTTCGCAGTATATTTCAGTCCTTAGAAATGTGCTATTGATGTCCCCATATGCATTATTAGGGTAGGATGTTTAGATAGTGTTATTTACCCCATCAAGATGATCGACCTCTGTGTATAATAAAGGTAGGATGTTTAGATAGTGTTATTTACCCTATCGAGATGATCTACTCCTGGGTATAATCAATCAAGATGATCTACCCCTGTGTATTATAAAGGTAGAATGCTTCGATAGGGTAGCACCAATCGATAGATGTATCTGTCAAATAAGCTACGGTAGGATACTTCGACAAAGTAGGGCAAATCATCAGAACGCCATCTTTGCGACTCGCGGTAGCAAGGGCAAATGTTCTCTGAAAGAAGCTAATGGTGAAACAGGTAATTTATTGAGCGCTCTCCAGGAAAAGGTATCAAAAACTCCTTTTCTCTGAACATTATGAAAAAAAGACGATGCAGATGTGTGAAGTTAATTAGAGAGTTCGGATGAAAACGAAAGTTAAACTGCGCGTTTGAAATAGCAAGCCGAATCTCTCCCTGCAAAAACGTATTTCGATAGCAAGCTTTTATTCAGTCAATGTGGAGTTTTGCCAATTTTTGAAAGGTTATTTGCATTTGGTTTATTAAGAAAGTCCATTTTTCTATAAAGAAAGCGCTTTAAACTTTTGCATGCAGCTGAAGCATTAACTGCAATTTGTAAGATGGCTGATGAAGATGAACAGAGATGTAACGGGGATGCAGTGCAGAAGGGCAGGTCACGCAAGGTAGCGGAGAGGGCATTAGAGGAGATGAACATTAGGAACTCTGTCAAGCAAAATGACGGAAATAGGGACAATGATGAGTGATGTTCAAAATGTCCAAAATGTAAAAGATACGATGGAAGATGATTTTGCACAGTCTCTAAATAAGTTTAATAGATTCAATCAAAAAGTTAGCAACCTTTTGTCTGAAGGAGACAGTGCAAAAGGAAACTGTGCAGCAAGAAAAATGTGATGCAGTAGATGACCCACGTGCACAGTAAACCATTGCACAGTATAGGAGCCCTGTAGCAGAATGCTTTACTGCCCACTCTCACTGTTTTATATGTGGAACGTCAAGGAAACCTGCATTCTGTGACTCGAGTGGACGACTCGGCTTGTAAACTTGAAGTAATTCTGTCAGGTAGGCAGGTGCTAGACCTTCAAATGCCTTATATGTAAGTAGGAGAACTTTGAAGTCAGCTCTAAACCCAACGGGAAGCCAATGCAGGGAACTAAGAACAGGGGTTATGTGTTCAAACTTCCTGCTCCTGATGACAATTCAAGCTGCTGCATTTTGAATACGCTGTCAGGTATTTAGTGTGCAGTGTGTGCTCCCAGATAACAGAGCATTACAGTAGTCTGACCTACTGTATACAAAGGCATGTATCTCTGTCTTGAATAGCAAGAAATCATTGCAATTTGGCAATTTGGTGCAGCTGTAAGAAGCACTCGTTTGATTCTGCATTTACATATGATTTAAATGAGAGGCTTGTATCTTGACACCTAGGTTACGGGCTGAACTGCTGAGGGAAAAGTTCAGCCCTTTGGAGTGAAGTGTGGAGATTATAATATTGTTCTCTGCAGACTTGCCTCCAAACAACAGAACCTCGGTTTTCTGAGCATTTAGTGATAGGAAGCTTTCCGCCATCAAGGTTTTAACTTTGTTAAAGCAATTAACTTAGGGTGACCAGGTAATCCATGTCAGGGAGGACACTCTGAGCTAGGACAGGATTTGTAAATTACCATTTCAATTAA